>CM046458.1:3381564-3644064 GCA_025506515.1 Flaveria trinervia | reverse complement strand
AGTCAGCGTTGCTGAGTGACTTCCAGTTTTAAAGGCATCATACTTTACTTCCTTTGTAAAACCATTCGTTACTTTCGTAATCGATCACACAACATACACACATACGTACACACATACGTATACACATACGTACACACATACGTACACACATACGTACACACATACGTACACACATACGTACACACATACGTACACACATACGTACACACATACGTACACACATACGTACACACATACGTACACACATACGTACACACATACGTACACACATACGTACACTCATACGTACACACATACGTACACACATACGTACACACATACGTACACACATACGTACACACATACGGACACACATACGTACACACATACGTACACACATACGTACACACATACGTAGACACATACGTACACACATACGTACACACATACGTACACACATACGTACACACATACGTACACACATACGTACACACATACGTACACACATACGTACACACATACGTACACACATACGTAACACATACGTACACACATACGTACACACATACGTACACACATACGTACACACATACGTACATTCATACGTACATACATACGTGCATACATACGTACATACTTACATACATACATACGTACATATATATATGTAAATTAAGTCAATATTTAAAGGAACCCTAATGTGTAATTTCCGTATATAAAACTCTATAATAAAAACAATAATAATTCTAAGAAAAGTATTAAGTTATGTATATGTAACCGCAATAAATAAAAGCATAGTAAAATTGATAACAAAAATACGGGGATACGTATATGCAACATGATGCATATATGTAAATAAATAAGAGAAAAAGGAAATGTATTGAGTAAAAACCTAAAATCATAGGTTCAGTACGAACTATGAACAATCATTCATCATAAAACTTGGATTACCTATTTACAACTCATAACAGTTACGCATACATAAACCCATAGTTTGACATATGTAACAATGGGGTTCGTATACGTAACCTACAATATTACATTTATTGTTTGTTAATTTGCTCTCATGTGATATTTGGTGCTCCATTCTTTTGGTTCTTGTTGCGTTAATACTATGTTTTTTATATGTACCCTAAGTTAAATATTAGTTATCCATGATATATATGTAACCAAACTGACGTAAATTGTCTTCATCATCTTCCCTTCTCTGGCCAACCATGACTAATCGATAAAATGGTTTATTGAGCAATGCTTTGTTCATCATCATAATTCAATTTTATCACTTGATCAGGCGTGACAGAGGCGTCACCTGATCAGGCACCAGCCGTGCCATCTCGTTGAATTTGGTGGTGTATTGCTGATGTGTCATGGTTCCCGCCTCTAGCCGCAGGAACTCTCTTTCGACCTTATTCATCTCTCGGTGAGGACAATACTCCTCAATCATCAGCTTCTTCAACTCTGCCCACCTCATCCTCCCGATAGCCCTGCTACCATCAACTTGGAAAATATTGTCCCACCAACATAAGGCCGAGTCCACAAACGAGTGGGCAACAAATTTCACCTTCTGGTCTTCTTGACACTCGATGATATCAAGAACAACTTCCATCTCTCTTACCCACCGGTGAGTAGCAGCAGCAGTGCCATTTCCATCAAAAGTTAGGGCTTGCATCTCATAAACGCCCCATAGTTACAGCCTCATGTCGCCTCTTGTATAGGCTCTTCTTCCTCCTCTTCATCATCAGAGAGAATCGTCTCAGTCTCCAGTCGCTCCCGTCCTCCCGAGGACCTATTCGTCTCCCTTCTATCTCCTTCCCTTACGGCCTTTATCACTTCGGTCACCACAGACGGTAGGATCGTCTGCATGACCTGATGCACTTCCTCGACAACAACCTCCTTCACTGAGGCTCTCAAGTTAGCACTCTCGTCCATAGCCTCCGGACGAGGGGTCTCGGGTTCCTCATGAACCACCTCTTCGGCTCTAGGCCTTCCTCTTGTGACCCATGGTTCAGCACCACGTCCACCACGACCTCCACCACGACCTCCACCACATGAAGCCTTAGAAGATCTACCACCGGTCATCTTCTAACACGTTATAAGATTCAAACACCAACACGGTCATTTCAGGTAATAGCTCAGTTTATGTCAAGTATAGTAAGTCCCTAATTATAGTGGCCAGTTGTGATTAGCCACTTACTTTACCTTTCATACCTCAAGCATTTCCTTTCTTGACTACATCAGTATCTAAATCTACTAAAGGAACATAAGCCACATAACATGCGCATGTAATACCGGTTAACATTAAGAACATACCTGATAGCACGCAGCTACTCGGACTAGCATCCCTTCCCTTTCCGTCCCATTTTCAGTTTAAGTTTAGGTTTTTTTTGAAAATTTTACCCATTTCACTTAAACTTTGGCTTTGATACCAACTTGTAAGGCCCCGATCTTGGGACGCTTATAGTTGGTAAATCATTGCACATAAAACATAAAACATACATTTAGATTTGTTAAAAATATGGCAATGGAATACATTAAAATTCATTTCATATATTAATGACTGCTTTTGCAAAACAATACAATGTAGTTAACTGTTACAAAATATTATCATTTGCATTACATCACAAAAAATGTCATATTTCTATCAAATGGGTGCCATCCAAAAATGCCAAGTAGCTGCCCCTTGCCATCCTCAGCAATGCTCACCTGCCAACTTGAAAATATATAAAAGTTAGCGTTGCTGAGTGAGTTCTAGTTTTATAAAAACATTACATTACCTTCCATTCGTTAAAACATTTTCTTTATTATCGCACGTGATCACACATCGTATATACATCAAGGTAATCATTATTATCTTCATCATCGTTCGTTTCGTACATTTCGCACATTCCATACTTATCGCACTTTTCGTACATTTATTATCTTACACTTCTATCTAGGTCCTGTCATATACTTAACCCCTTTAGAGCACCAAGCAATTCATCTAGGGTTAAGCGACAAGGACCCCATATCGCACGTATGGAGTGGTCACTAGGACAGACTCCCCCTGTGTGTGTGAACTCTTATGGGTTTGCCAAGATCGCATGCCGTATAACACATAGTAATTAGGAAATCGCACGTATTGGAGCAGTCACCAAGACTGAACTCTTACTGTGTGTATGAACCCTTACGAGTTAGCCAAAATCGCATGTTGTAGACACACACAGTTGAGCTAACAACTCTCAATGAGTTATGAACCTCCTTTCATTTGCTTGAAAGGCTTTTCATTTGTTCCTTCATTTTGTTCCACTTTCATTATCTTAAATCATTCACTTCGTTAAGATAATACTTTACGTTCATTTTCAATATCACACCACGTAAAGTCACATCATAATACGTAGTAAGGAACATAAGAAAACATATCATACATAACATACATAATCAACATGCATCAGCATCATTATACATAGCGTCAATCATACATCATCTTAAACATCATGAATCGTACATTCACATACATAAACATATGCACCACAAGCATAAGTCATCATAGAACATAACTTAACCTTCGCGGGACAGTGGGGGTTCGGGGGCGGCAACCCTTGATAGCGGGGCCTAGGGGCAGTAGCCCCTAGTGGGGTCCAAGGGGCAACGCCCCTGGCTAGGGCCGTGCTGGCAGGTCAGCGTGAATTTTTAACTCTTTTATATAGCACCTTTCCTATAGAAAAATCGATCTTCTGATTAAAACCTCTTAAAATCTGGGTCGTTTAAAGCGTATTTTTAGTATGCATTTCTAGCCCCAAACTAGTTCAAAACCTTTAAATAGGGGTTCTAGAACTCACTTGGAATCGATGAGTAGCTTCTTAATCAAGCTTTCAAAGCAAGGGTCGCACACACAGCCTGCAGATAAGTTAACACTCAAAGGGGTTAATTTCTGCCTAATTTCGCTGCAAGATTAGTAGTTTTGCTGCTACTTTCGCCAGCAGTTTCGCTGCTACTTTCGCCGGCAGTTTCGCTGCTACTTTCGCCAGCAGTTTCGCTGCTAGTTTCGCTGGCATCTTCGTTGGCAGTTTCGCTGGCGTCTTCGTTGGTAGTTTCGCTGGCATCTTCGCTACCAGTTTTGCAGCTAGTTTCGCCCAACTTTCATTGGAAAACCATGTCAGCGAAACTACCTGCGAAACTATACTTTCGCAGGAGGATCCACAGTTTCGCCGGACGAGTACCTAATTTTGCTAGATGAACACCCAGTTTCGCAGAACAGGCTGGAAATTACGAATCACCCCATTTTTGACCTAAAACTTTAATCTTTTACACCAAAAACCTTGGTTAGTCATCCAATAAGCTTTATCTAAGCTTTCTACATGTTTTCTTACACAAAAACATGAGTTTTGGGCGAATCTTTGCCACTTTTAAAAACCCAAACCCTAGAATTCGGGTTTACATCAAAAATAACGATTAAATGATGTTTCTTACCTAGATTCTTGGTGTTTTCTTGTTGTTTAGATGCCCACGAATACCAATCTTCAATCCCGAGATCAACCGAGCCTTGAATCTTCAATTCTCTCTACTTTCTCTCTCTACTCTCTCTCTAGAACTAGAGTGTTGAGTTGCAAATGAGAGCTGCTCAAGCTGATCCGTTTATATATATCGGGCGTTCCCGGGACCTTAACTCGCCAAACACGTAACCCGCGAAGTCTACTCGGTCCATACTCCATTACCCGCTTATTTCCTCTAAATAATCCCCGCTAAGCCTATTATTATTAATTGGCTCGTTTTGACTTTATTTTGGGCGTTACATAAAATAAAAAAATAATACAAATTATATGATTGGTGGAGATTGGTTTTCTTGGTTTTTTTAATTAAAATGGTAGTTTTCATTTGATTCCTTCTTATATTTATAATTATATTAAAAATCACTATGTTTTCTTATTCGTTTTAATTAAATAATATTTTTATGCATTTTATCATGACTTTTTCTCTCTACTCTATTCACAACTATTTTAAAAATTTGTTACTTTTTTTTATAAGGGTTGAATATTAAATCCTTAAATTTACAAATGAACAATATTTTTTTCTTTTTTATCTACTCAAAACCACTTAAAATCATTTTACATAATATAATGTTTACATTCACCAAAATTTTAAAGAATGGCTTATGGATACTCTTAGGGGCACCAATCCTCATTGTTGTTTAAACTAATCAACAACATATCTTAAGATTAAAATATATCCTTATATTATTAGCATTAAAATATTATTTAGATTATTAGTATAGTAGTTACCTTTCACCATAATATTTCTATTATAATTCAATGTAACTATTTATAGAGTTAGGAAAAACATATTTAAAGAGTCAACAAATTTATGTACACCTAGCCATGACAAGTGATTTGTGTAAATTTAAATAGATTTTTATTAAGAATTTTTCACACAGTTGGGTTTTAATTTAAAGAAACAGTTATCACATTCATACTTACTACACACTCAATTGGCAAGTTCACCTATTGCATATTAGTATAGCTTAGGGGTGAAACAAAAATCAAAATAATCAAACTGTAACCAAAATAACCGACGCAACCTAACCGATAAAACCAAAACCACTAGAAAACCGAAGGTTTGGTTTGATGATTTTTTATAACTGAATTTTTAGGTTCGGTTTTGGTTTTGCTTGTAACAAAAATTGAAAAAACCGAACCGAAACCATATAATCAAACTTGTAAATTTAGAGGTGTAAATCATATACTTATAAAAATTAGCCTAGTAGTTACTTATTTAACTTGTGTTATCTAAAATATATGAAATATTTAGGTTTCAAGAATAATATTTAATTTTTTTTCTTTGAATTGATAGATTAAAATGTTTTATTGAATATATTGTTCTTATATTTTATGAATTACATTTAGTTTTAATGCCAACTAAATTATAAAAATATTTAGATTATATTTAGAGATTAACAAAATAAAGTAAGGCCAAAGTTTTTGTTTTAAATTCATTACTTTAAAACATTTTTTTTAAAACTTGAAGCACAAATGGTACAACCGAACAAAAACCAAAAACCGAACCGAAACCAAAGTTAAAACTGATAATCAAAAACCAAAAAAACTAAAACCAAACGGTTTTACAAAATTAGAAACCAAAATATCGGTTTTTGGTTTCGGTTTTAGGCCAAAACCAAACCAAACCGACCATGCACACCCCTAGTATAACTATCGCTTGAACCGAGTATTAATCTGTGAACACATTGGCTCTCAATACTAAACCTCCATCACTATCTATGTGTTTAATTAATTTGGGATATGTGAATATTAAAATTAACTAAAAATTATTAGAAAGTTAAACTAAAAAAAGAAAAATAGATTGTTCATATATCATGTTCCTAGTTTATGTTTTTCATGTAAAAGTCTTTCATTTCTTACACGTGTGTAATGTAATTATTCAATGAAATATGATATGTGTTTGATGTTTACTTATCTTTGATTATTTCATATGTATGAACTTCATATGTATGTTTGAGGTTGTTGTACATAGTTCTTAGTCAACGATGATTGAGAAATGTGTTCAACTTAATCGGGTGATTAATCATACTAATGGACCATACGCAAGAATAAGTCATACTAATGACTCAGTCGTATGAGTGAGACATAAGATTGAATCAGTCGCACGACTGAATCTTCAGTCGTGCGTATGACTCAATCGCATGACTCAGTCACACGACTGAACCATGCTAATGGTTCAATCGTACGAATGGAAACTGCAAACCTATAAATACCACTTAATTCATGGAAAAACAGAACACTTTGAGAGATACTTTGAATATACATAAACCCTAGCCGTCCAGAGCGTCCAGAAAACCTAATCCAACTTCATAGTTCGTTCTTGATCGATTTCTATTCATTCTTAACGTTTATTTCATTGTTAGATCGATTGGGTTATCGTTCTCACTGACCGATCGCTAATCAAATAGGATTCCACACTATTTGTTCTAGTTTCACACAGAATTTGTTAGTACTCTGTATGTACTCGGTCCTAACATAGATTAAAGTATAAATAAATTAAAGATACAAATTGCACTCTAACTCCATTTAATATAGAAATAACAACTAGCACAAACTCAAAGTGAGATTATTTTTTACACATAATACATGAAATTAGCTTAAACCCACATCAATGATATGTAGACATATAACTATTTAGAAATATGTAATGATAAATACATATCAACCATCTAAAGTTAAAGATGAACTAAACGCCATCGGGGTTATCTAATTTGACAAATCTTTGGAACGTTTACATGATAAACACATGAAAATCACTTCTAGTTTTGTAAAATAGAAAAAAAATATAATTACTCTTCAGTCATGAACACCATACCACAATTGCAAAAACAATTAATAACCAATACCAAGTGAGATTCATGACAAACATCATGGTCTTTTCAAACATAGGCATAAGGATACACATTTACTTAGTTTACTAAATATCCAATCTTCATTTATTATTCCTAGTCAAATATCAAAAATTACACATAAAAGATACAATTATACGCATAAAAGTTGTAAATATATGTGGTTTTTTGTAACACCCGGTTATTTATCTATTTGAAGCGGCAAAAGGAGAAAAAAAAGAAATAAAGTCTAAAGTCGAGGGACCGAACTCGCCAACGAAAGAAAGACGGGTGAGTGAGGGTATATAAGGGAGAGGGCAACCCTTACCCTCTCCCCACACTCATATTTCAGCCAAACAAGGAGGAGAAGAGAGAAAGAAGAGAAAAGAGGAAGAAGTGTTGGTTCGGGTTGGTTCGCGTGACCAAAATCATTGAGAAGCGAGTCAACTCAAAGCTCTTCTCGTCGTGGTCATTTGTGTGAGTTATAGGACCCCTCCTTTAAACGTTTTTGAATGATTTGGGGCTGGAACACATCTGAAAATCAGGTTTTTGTGTGTGTGCATGTTTGACTCGTTTGTGTATGTGTATGTGTGTGTATGATGCGTTTGAGCCTTGTTTATGAGCTTGTGTGTGCTTGAATGGTGTTGTGGTATGCATACCTAAGGTTTAGGATGGTCGATTTGGGCTTAGAATGAGTTTAGATGAGCTTAGGGGTCGAAAATGGCAGATTGGGTTCGGGATGAACTACATTCTGCATTAGCTAGGGCTAGGCGACCAAATGGAGGCCATACGACAGAATGAGGTGCAATTGAGGTTCATTCGCACGATTGAGAGTCCATTAGCACGATTGGGGCCAGTCTCATGGAGGCCATGCGACTGAGGGTCCAGTCGTATAAGTGCTCATCCGCATTAGTTCATTCACATGATTGGGTCTTCATTCGCATGAGTGTTCATCCGCATTGGTTCATTCGCATGATGTTTAGTCGCATGGAGGCCATGTGACTGAAGGGTGTCCATACGCCCGAATAGGGCTATTGCACCTAAAGGAAAGTGTAATTTGACTTCTGACTTTCGGGGAAAATTGTAGATTTAAGTTTTGACGTAAAGGTTCCCGTAAGTTCATGTAAGATGATGATTGAGGCCTTAGAGAGCAGTTGGGCATGATGATGATGATGTTGCATGATTATGCATGTTATGTATGTATGATGTTGCCCTGTATGATGATGATGACTGTGTATGTTATGTTCCTTATTATGATGTATGTTTATCTTTCCTATGGCTTTACGTTGAATGTTAATGAATGAAATGAAGTATTATGTAACGTAAAGTGAAAGATTATGAAAGAGGAACATGAAGTAAGAATGCATGCATTAATGAACGATGAAGTAATGAAAGTCTTGCAAGCACTAGATGTCGGGACACACCATTAAGGTGTTAGCCCAACGGTGTGCGGTTCGCTACCCCGGGAGGATGCACATCGGGGTCTTTCTTTGTGATTGAGCATATGGATGAACCATTGTTGTGTGCCTTAGGTGCTGTGACCATTTGGTGCCGAGCACCACTGATGAAGGTCTTTTATAGGCTTAGGTCCAGTACCACGAGAATGAAGGGCATAGCATATGACGATGGTATACCTGAACTTTACCTTAGGTGCTGTGACCATTTGGTGCCGAGCACCACCGATGAAGGTCTTTTATAGGTTTAGGTCCAGTACCACGAGAATGAAGGGTAAAGTTCATGGTGATGACGAAAGGAAAAGATGTAATGATGAACGAGTGAATGAAAGTATGATGAATGAATGAACGGAAGTTAACGAACGATGAAGATAATAATTATTATCTATGTGTACGTATGATGTATGATCGCATGAAATAAAAAAACGGTTTTAACGAAAGAAAAGTATGTTTTATTTTATAAAACTAGAACTCACTCAGCAACGCTGACTTTGATGTGTTTCCAGTTGGCAGGTAATGATTGCTGAGGATGGCACGAGGTGGCTACTCAGCTCTTTTGGGATGACTTCCATTTATTTAACGCTTTTGTGATGTAATGCAACAATATATTTTGAGCTGATTAACAATGTATTATTTTACAAAGCTACTATATTGAATTGAAATGTCATTTTTAAATGTTTTCGCTGTGATGCATTATGAAATGCAATGTAATTATATGTCTTACGTGTGTTGAGGATGCAACTGTAAGCGTCCCGGGAATGGGGCCTTACAAGTTGGTATCAGAGCTAAAGTTTAAGTGAAATGGGTAAATTTTGAAAATAAACCTTAACTTAAACTGAGAATGGGATGGAAAGGGAAGGGATGCCAATCTGAGTAGCTGCGTGCCATCAGGTATTTTCGTAAGTTAACAGGTTTATATGCGCATGGTATGTGTTATGTGTTGTTTGTGGGTTTAAATACTGATGTAGTCAGGATAGGTAATGCTCAGGGTGTGAAGAGTAAAGTGGCTAATCACAACTGGCCACTATAATTAGGGACTTACTATACTTGACATTAACTGAGCTGTTTCCTTGAATGACCGTGTTGGTGTTTGAATCTTTCAGTGTGCGTGTGAATGGCCGGTGGTAGATCTTCGAAAGCCTTTCGTGGTGGAGGTCACGGTGCTGAACCGCGACCCAAGAGAGGGAGACCCAGAATGGAAAAGGTGGTTCCTGATGAACTAGAGACTCCTCATCCGGGGGGTGGCGACGAGAGCGCCAATCTGAGAGCCTCAGTAAAGGAGGCTGTTATGGAAGAAGTTCATCAGGTCATGCAAACAATCTTACTGTCTGTGTGACCGAAGTGATTAAGGTAGTATGGGAAGGGGAAAGAAAGGAGAGAAACAGGTCCTCGGAGGATGAGAGCACCGGAGCCGGAAACGGTTCCCTCTGATGATGAGGAAGAGGAAGAAGAAGAGCCTGCGCCAAAGGCGGTACGAGGCTGTAACTATCGGGCGTTTATGAGATGCAAGCCCCTAACTTTTGATGGTAACAGCACTGTTGCTGCCGCTCACCGGTGGGTGAGGGAAATGGAGGCTGTTCTTGATATCAGCGAGTGCCGGGAGGACCAGAAGGTGAAGTTTGCTACCCACTCATTTCTAGACTTGGCTCTGTGCTAGTGGGACAATATAGTCCATGCCGAGGGTAGCAGGGCCATTGGGAGAATGAGATGGTCTGAACTATAGAAGTTGGTGATTGAGGAGTTCTGTCCTTACAAAGAAATGGATAAGGTTGAGAGAGAGTTCCTGTAGCTGGTGGTGGGAACGATGACGCACCAACAGTATACCACCAAATTCAACGAGATGGCACGTTTGGTGCTGGATCAGGTGACACCTCTATCTTGAAAGATCAAGAGGTATATTCAGGGTTTGCCAACGGATATTCGCAGGCATATGATCGCTGCCCGGCCGAGCACGTTTAGGTCGGCGATGGATTTGGAGAGAAGACTGTATGATGAGAGAATGGTGGTGGTGACTGAAGGTGGCAGGAAGAATGGAGGTGATCGAAACTGGAATGGGAAGAGGTTTGGTCGGGGTGATGCCTCGACAGGTAACAAGAAGGCATGGGTGGATGACCGCCGTTTGGTCATATCAAGTGCGGGGTTGAAGAGGTGTGGCAAGTGTGGAATGGAGCATAGTGGGGAGTGCAGGTTTGGGTCGAACTTGTGCTTCAAATATGGGAAAGCAGGACACATGGCAAAGGACTGTCGTATGATCCGGTGCTATAACTGTGGTGAAGAGGGTCACATGAGTAGGGATTGTAAAAAGCCGAGGGCTGAGAGTTCCAGGGCGAAGAAGACGGGAGGTGAAGGGCCGAGGGCGAGCGCCAGGGCATTCATTATGACACATGAGGAAGCTAGGATAGACCCTGATGTCGTGTCCGGTACGTTTCTAGTGAACCAAACTTTAACTTCTGTGTTATTTGATTCAGGTGCCGGTAAAAGTTTTATTTCTGCTACTTTCTGTTCTAAGTTGCCTGTTAGTAGTAGACGTGTTGATGTGCCCTTCGATGTAGAAACTGCCAAGGTAAGTCTACCAGGATTTTAGAGATGATAGAGAACTGTGATGTAGAACTTGAGGGTCATAAGTTTCCTGTTAGACCGTTCGTGATGACCTTAGGTGGTTTTGATTTGGTTCTTGGGATGGATTGGTTGGCGGACTCCGAGGCAAACATTGTGTGTCGCAAGAAGATGATTCGCTTGACAGCGCCTGACGGGAGTTCGGTAACTGTTTATGGGGATCGGGTCACGACAATCCCGAAAGTGATCTCAATGGCGGTGGCAGGAAAGTGTATGAGGCATGGATGTAGTGCCTACTTGGCCTATGTAAAGGATGTGGATACGCCTACACTACAACTGTCTAATTACTAGTTGTGTGTGACTTTCCAGACGTGTTCCCAGAGGATTTATCAGGAGTGCCACCCGACCGAGAGATCGAGTTTCAGATTGATCTGATACAGGGTGCCCAACATGTTACCAAGGCACCGTATCGATAGCCTCGACAGAGATGAAGGAGTTGGTGGAACAACTACAGGAGTTGCTTGACAAGGGGCTTATTAGGCCGAGTATCTCCCATTAGGGTGCTAGTCCTGTTTGTGAAGAAGAAAGATGGTAGTATGAGGATGTGCTTTGACTACTGCGAGTTGAACAAGTTGACGGTGAAGAACCAATACCCCTTACCAGAATAGATGAGTTGTTTGATCAGCTTCAAGGCGCTAGTGGTTTTCAAGGATCGACCTTCGATCTGGCTATCATCAGCTGAAGGTGAAAGAGCAGGATGTTCCTAAAACAGCTTTTCGCACGTGCTACGGTCACTACGAGTTTCTTGTCATGTCTTTTGGTTTGACCAATGCGCCACCTACTTTTATGGATCTGATGAACCGTGTGTGTCGGCCGATGTTGGATAAATCAGTGATTTTGTTTATTGATGATATCCTGATTTATTCGAAGAGCGAGATAGAACATGCCGGTCATATTCAGGAGGTCTTGGAGACGTTGAGAAAGGAGAAGCTGTACCCCAAGTTCTCCAGTTGCGCATTCTGGTTGCGTGAGGTTCAATTATTGGGTAATGTGGTGAATCCTGACGTGATTATGGTGGACCGACAAAGGTGGAGGCAGTGATGCAATGGAAGTGTCCAAAGACGCATCCAGATTCGTAGCTTCTTGGGTTTGGCGGGCTACTACAGAAGATTCATCCAAGACTTTTCCAAGATCGCTTCTCCACTAACCAAGTGACCCAAAAAGATGTAAATTTTATATGGGGTCAAGATCAAGAGAAGGCGTTTGATGAATTGAAAACGAGGTTGACTCAAGCTCCTGTTCTGTCATTACTCGATGGGAGCGAAGATCTGGTTGTTATTCTAATGCTTCCTACTCGGGGTTGGGGTGCGTGTTAATGCAAAGAGGGAAGGTTATAGCTTATGCATCCTGGCAGTTGAAGGTTCATGAGGTCAATTATCCTACTCATGATTGGAGCTAGCAGCCGTTGTCTTTGCACTAAAGATTGGAGGCACTATCTCTACAAGACGAAGTGCACCACATTCACTGACCACAAAAGCTTGAAGTATTTTTTGAGCAGAAGGACTGAACATGAGGCAGAGAAAGTGGTTGGAGCTCATAAAACATTATGATTGCGAGATCCATTACCATCCGGGCAAAGCCAACATGGTGGCTCATGCCTTAGCCGAAAAGAGAGGCCAGAGCGGATTCGGGTGAAGCATATCAGCTGATCATGACCTCAGATGTAGTGAAGCAAGTCAAAGAGTTCCAAGATGAGGCATTGAAGGAAGATCACCTTAACTCTGAAATAATGAGGTCTGGTCACAGAATTGAGTGAGAACGCCCTTGGTGTTAAAACCCGATTTGGACGAGTGTGGATACCTCGTTTTGGGGATCTACAGGTGAAGATCATGGATATGGTTCGCAAGAATCGATATTCCATTCATCCTGGTGCCACCAAGATGTATCAAGACATGAAAAAGAATATTGGTGGCTGGGTATGAAATGCGACGTAGTGGAGTATGTGAGTAAATGCCTTACTTGTCTACAGGTGAAGGCCAAGCATCAGAAGCCGTATGGGAAGATTCAACCTTTGGATATACCGGAGTGGAAGTGGGAGCACATCACCATGGATTTCATTACGAAGTTGCCGCGTACTCAAAAGGGTATAATGCCACATGGGTGATTGTGCACTGTGTGATGAAGAGTGCTCACTTCCTACCGATCCGTGAGACATATTCATCTGAAAGGTTGGCGGATCTATTCATCAATGAAATTGTAACCCGTCATGGTGTGCCGGTGTATATTCTATCTGATCGTGACACCCGGTTTACATCTAAATTCTGGAAGAAATTCCATGAAGCCATGGGAACGAGGTTACATATTAGCATAACTTATCATCCCCAAACTGATGGTCAGTCAGAAAGGACCATTCAGACATTGGAAGACATGCTTCGGGCATGTGTGATTGATTTTGGGGGAAGTTGGGATGACCACTTACCGTTAGTCGAATTCTCATACAACAACAGCTATCATGCCAGCATTGGTATGCTACCATATGAGATGCTATACGGTAGGAGATGCAGAACGCCCATTTGTTGGGGGTGATATTGGTCAGAAGGAGTTGGGGAGTGTCGAGGTACTCGAGGCTACGACTGAGAAGCTCGAAAAGATCAAGGCCTTTATGAAGGCATCCAAAGATAGACAGAAGTCGTACGCTGATAAAAGATGCAGACCGATTGAGTTCCAGGTGGGTGACCGGGTTATGTTGAAGGTCTCACCTTGGAAGGGCATCATTCGTTTCCGAAAGCGAGGAAAGTTGAGCCTGAGATACATAGGCCCTTTCCGAATCATTGCTCGAGTAGGAGAGGTGGCCTATAGATTGGAGTTACTGGATAAGTTAAATAGAATTCACCTGATATTCCATGTATCTCATATGAGAAAGTGCTTGGTAGATGATGACATGATTGTTCCACTGGAGGATATCAAAGTAGACGAACGGCTAAATTATGTGGAGCAACAGTGGCAATCATCGATCGAAAAGAGAAAAGGCTGACAAATAAAGGTTCCTCTTGTGCGTGTACAATGGAAGCACAGGAAGGGATCCGAGTCAATGTGGGAGACTGAAGAAGAAATGAGACAGCATTACCACGCTTGTTTGAGGAATAACAGGTTTCGGGGACGAAACCTATTTAAGGGGGGTGGACTTGTAACACCTGGTTATTTATCTATTTTGAAGCCAACGAAAGGAGAAAAAAGGAAATAAAGTCCAAAGTTGAGGGACCGAACTCGCCAACGAAAGAAAGACGGGTGAGTGAGGGTATATAAAGGGAGAGGGTAGCCCTTACCCTCTCCCCACACTCATATTTCAGCCAAACAAGATAGGAGAAGAGAGAAAGAAGAGAAAAGAGGAAGAAGTGTTGGTTCGGGTTGGTTCGAGTGACCATAATCGTTGAGAAGCGAGTCAAATCGAAGCTCTTCTCGTCGTGGTCATTTGTGTGAGTTCTAGGACCCCTCCTTTTAACGTTTTTGAATGATTTGGGGCTGGAACACATCTGAAAATCGGGTTTTTTTGTGTGTGTGCATGTTTGACCTATTTGTGTATGTGTATGTGTGTGTATGATGCGTTTGAGCCCTGTTTGTGAGCTTATGTGTGCTTGAATGGTGTTGTGGTATGCATCCCTAAGGTTTAGGATGGTCGATTTGGGCTTAGAATGAGTTTAGATGAGCTTGGGGGTCGAAAATGGCAGATGGGTTCAGGATGAAATGCATTCTGCATCAGCTAGGGCTAGACGGCCGAATGGAGGCCATATGGCCGAATGAGGTGCGATTGAGGTTCATTCGCACGATTGAGAGTCCATTCGCATGATTGGTGCCAGTTGCATGGAGGCCATGCGATTGAGGGTCCATTCGCATAAGTGCTCATCCGCATTAGTTCATTCGCACGATTGGGTGTTCATTCGCATGAGTGTTCATCCGCATTGGTTCATTCGCATGATGTTCAGTCGTATAGAGGCCATGCGACTGAAGGGTGTCCATACGCCCGAATAGGGCTGTTGCACCCGAAGGAAAGTGTAGTTTTACTTCTGACTTTTGGGGGAAAGTGCAGATGTAAGTTTTGGCGTAAAGGTTCCCCTAAGTTCATGTAAGATGATGATTGAATCCTTAGAGAGCATGTTGGGCATGATGATGATGATGTTGCATGATTATGCATGTTATGTATGTATGATGTTGCCCTGTATGATGATGATAACTGTGTATGTTATGTTCCTTATTATGATGTATGTTTATCTTTCCTATGGCTTTACGTTGAATGTTAATGAATGAAATGAAGTATTATGTAACATAAAGTGAAAGATAATGAAAGAGGAACATGATGTAAGAATGCATGAATTAATGAACAATGAAGTAATAAAAGTCTTGCAAGCACGGATGTCGGGACACGCCATTAAGGTGTTAGGCCAACGGTGTGTGGGTTCGCTACCCCGGGAGGATGCACATCGGGGTCTTTCTTTGTGATTGACCATATGGATGAACCATTGTTGCGTGCCTTAGGTGTTGTGACCATTTGGTGCCGAGCACCACCGATGAAGGTCTTTTATAGGCTTAGGTCCAGTACCACGAGAATGAAGGGTATAGCATATGAAGATGGTATACCTGAACTTTACTTAGGTGATGTGACCATTTGGTGCCAAGCACCACCGATGAAGGTCTTTTATAGGCTTAGGTCCAGTACCACGAGAATGAAGGGGGAAAATTCATGGTGATGACGAAAGGAAAAGATGTAATGATGAACGAACGAATGAAAGTATGATGAATGAATGAACGGAAGTTAACGAACGATGAAGATAATAATTATTATATATATGTACGTATGATGTATGATCGCATGAAAGAAAAGAACAGTTTTAACGAAAGAAAAGTATGTTTTATTTTATAAAACTAGAACTCACTCAGCAACGCTGACTTGATGTGTTTCCTGTTGGCAGGTAATGATTGCTGAGGATGGCATGAGGTGGCTACTCAGCTCTTTTTTGGATGGCATCCATTTATTTAACGTTTTTGTGATGTAATGCAACAATGTATTTTGAACTGATTAACGATATATTATTTTGCAAAAACTACTATATTGAATTGAAATGTCATTTTTAAATGTTTCCACTGCGATGCTTTATGAAATGCAATGTAATTATATGTTTTATGTGCGATGAGGATCCAGCTGTAAGCCTCCCGGGAACGGGGCCTTACATTTTCCAACGCAACATGCTTACAACACTTACAAAGTTAAACAATTTATCAAACTGGAACAAACATATATTGAAAAATAATAAAGTTTTATTATGCCATCAACATAAACAACACCAAGAATCATGTACAAGGTGTTAAAATGTGCTAAATTTAGTAAAATCCAAGTCATAATAATAGTTTAGTCCACCAGGCTTACAAAATACACACCTAAACTCAAAAGCATGAAAGAACTCATAGTAAGTGTAGAGAAATTCAAACCAGTTTGAGTGGAAATAGAGTGGATGATATTATTTGCCTTTAAATCTTTCAAAAACTCCAAAGAAAGACTCAAAATCACCTAAAGAGGTGAGAGATGCTAAGGTTTAAGAGAAAATAAAAGTTATGTTGAAAATGAGATGTATTAGTGTTATAAACATGTCTTTGGTCCAAATATGACCATATGGTCGTATCAGAAACATTTTTGTTTCACTTGAACTTCTTCAAATCATCGAGTCTACTCCGACAACTACAAAATTTAAATAAAACACAAATACGTTTCTAAATAGATAAATTTGTAAAAAAATGACTTACAATACAAAAAAAAATAGGTATAGTAAACATATATAATTATTAATATATCAACATGATGGTCTAGTTACATTTAATATATAATTATTAATATATCGAAATGTTAGGATTTAAATTATTGCAAGTGTGAGTTGATAAGATGGTTTGAGAGAAAAAAAAGTTGTTATGAACAAATAAATTAATATTATGAACTAATTATATAAAGATAAATAGGTAGTAAGAGATTACGTTTTCAAGGATCATTACTTTGGGTCCATAAATATTTATGTTACTGGACTTGTAAAATGTGGACGAAATGTCGTAACTGGTTGGCGCTGGACAAACAACTATAAATAATTTGTCTGACTCTTAAATGTAAACTCTCTTCTTTAGAGTCTTGATTTTTACTTTTCATATATATATATATATATATATTTTTTCGTATTTTCATATTTATTATATTCCATTTTTAATTATAAATGCATACATAAATTTTTTTAAAAATTCATGTCTTTGTGAGCCGTATGATGGACAACCCGAGGACTCAACTATTAGTTAGTACCCCTTTGGTTACGTGATGATCACGAATTACTTAAAATTAATTACAAAACATATGTAAGAACTATACCATTCGTAATTTACCGGAATATTTACTTTGGTTCTCTATCAACCAATAATGTGAGACCATTAACATTACTAAAGCTAACTGTTTTAAATCCAGAAGCAACATGATATTTATTTCTACTAACTATGTTAATACTGATATGGTTTTAAAATTTATATATTATCAATATAGAAAACTTACTTCAACTATACGATCGATAGCCTAATCTCTTAGTCTTGTACCAAACTTTCTATCTAGTAGCCACTAGTTGCTTTGATAATTTAAGTGAAACAGATCGACTTTTGATCCTATATTGTAGCATCATGACTCAGCAATGATAGCAAGTATTATATAAAGAGTGTGTTTCGTTGTCTTTGTTCTTTCTTTTTATATGTGTCTCTTTATAAAAATGGAAAACGACATTAAAGAAATTAAATATATAATTTGTGGACGGAATTGCAAAATGATTCAAAGGACTATAAGTTTATGAGTTCTAGCTGTCATATAACACGTTTATAATAATTCATGAGATAAATAAGGGTTAAGCTCCACACTCATAACATTTACCTTATCATGATAAGCGTTTCAACCACTTTTACAAACTAATTATTCGTATAAACCATAAAAACCACTTTTTGAAACAAAAGATGAAACTTTGGTCGACCATCTTCATACCATAACATCCGAATTCCGACCGCCATCTTGTGAAAACGAAGGTGAAGATGAAGAAGACGACTTGTTAAAAAACTCAATACAATCAGAAATAGCTTCATCATAATGTGTACTTGAAGAATAATAAGAAGAAGAATTGTATGAAGCCCTAGGAGGATCCGGCTGGTCACACGACCGCCTTCTTAAGACTGACAAACCACCACCTGAACTTGAGGTTGCCTTTGAACACGGGATCACAAACATGAACCTCATAAGAATCCTACGAAAGCGGTTGAAGATCTTCATGGCTGAGTAGTTTGGTGTTTGATGAGGTTGAGGTTGTTGTTGATGACCTTGTATATGTATGACAAAGTTGTCACTTTGAGGATTGAACATGTCTTAGGTTTAGAAGCTGTAATTGTCTCCTGCAATTGTAATGTTATTATGGATGTCACAACTCACAATGGATGATTTGTATAAAAAGAATGAGATGAGGGTTTTATTGTATGAGATTACATCATTAGAATATCAACAAAAGAATGTAATCAAGTTCTTTTTGTCTCCAAACATGTGCCCAAATCATGCTTCTTGGCCTATCCTTCCTAAACAAACTATACTTTAGCCAACTAAAGTATATATTTTTTACTAATAACATCTTAAAATGAAAATATTTAATACTTATATATAAAATTACGTTGATATTGTTAAATTGCTTAGGTTAAACGTCTTGTTGCCATACTGACCATACGTTAATTAAAATTATTATAAATAAAGAATTTGACGTTATATATATGATTATAATATTATAGTAGTTACTTAATATAAGGAAAACTTCAAACGATAATAACTAAGTTTTTGAAGTATTTATTTTACTAAAGTAACTCAAAGTATTTTTAATTCAGCTAAAGTCACTCAACTTTCATTCGTTACGTGTTTCAATCTCATGTATTATTTTATAACTATAAACTTTTTAAAATTAAACGATGTAAATCTATAGCATTTAATAAAGTAATGTTTTTTTGCATTTGTTATTTTCTTAACTCATGTTTTTGCCAGTTGTTTTTCTTTTTAGACATCTACATATTAATTTTTCCTCCAAAAGAGATTAAAAAAAACACATCTTTTGATTAAAACCAAAATAGTAAAACAACAAAAAAATTATATAATATGAAATTTTCTAAAACAGTAACCTTTTTTAATCAAAATATTTTAAATCATTTTGTTTTAAAAAATTATAAAAATGTAACTAAAAAAAATTATTAAAACAACCAGAATAATTACAAACCAGAGTTTTAAAAACCTGAATTTATATAAAAATATTTTTTTATAAAAAAATTTAACGAGTGTTTAAAAATAAACTATTTAGATAAAAGAGTTTAAAATAGTATAATTATTTTATTTTTAAACTATTATGTATATATAATTTTAATTATATGTTATATTAAAATATTATACTGTAATTATTCGTGTTTATTACTAATTAAAATCTGTTTAATGAATGAGTTTTTAGCCTATCGATCGATCTATCTATCTATAAAAAACTAATATAAATGTGGCATGATTGTAAAACTCGTCATACTAATTTTCTCATTTTTTATATATTAATAAAAATATTGAATACTAATAATATTACTCATACTATTTTCAAATTAAAAAACATAACTTAATAATTAAAAACCTATATTTTTATTAAAAGCACACTTTTAAAACAATAGTTTTATAAAATATAGAATACAACTAACTTTTTTTAATTCATTTTTCTTAAAATAAAATATTTAAAAATCAAGTTATTTCATAAAACAAAAGTTTAAGAAAAGTGCATCATTGTTTGTTTACTTAAAGTACATATTTATACGTAATTATAATCATATTTTATCTTCAAACATGATTTTGTAATGTATAAATTTATATTACTAATTATTTATATTTTATTTATTCAATACGTGTAACACACGAGAAGTAACCTAGTATGAAAATATACGTATCTTGATTACTAATAAGTGAAATTGTTTTTCCAATTAACTCAAAGTAAGAGATAATATTGAAGAATTCATTAGACCTAAAATACATAATTATTGTTGTTGTTGTTTATATTTACCCACTTAATAATCACACAAGTTATATCCATAGCATGTAGATGTGTTTTTAAATGTTGATTAAAAAATTTGCAAACTATAAAAAACTGCAATACTTAGTTTTATGTTGTAATTTAAAAAAATAATATCAATAAAAAGTTATATGTGTTTAAAAAATTGAAGGACTAAATAAAAGTTAATAATTATTAGTTATTTCTAAATCTATTCCTCCATACATTTTTTATGCATGATTATTTAATCTCTAATATAAACTATTGATTAAGAATATAAATCGTTTATCCCTTAGACTAATAGTTTATATTACTTACTACACTTTCATAAAAAACCACTTGGTATTCAATATTTCTTTCACTTGTTCAATCTTAATTCTAAATCCATCTTGTTTTCAGTCATAGGACTCAAACACATATTCAACCTAATAAAAAAAAAAACAACATTATAAATACATCATATATCATTACTCATTAGTTTACAAGCAATCTAGTCTGTTACATAATTAATAACTGTATACTGATTCAATTCCACAACATCAAGGAGACATGATAACCTAATACCCCTTTCAAAATTTTCGATAATAAGACTTAACTTAAAGTATATCATACTCATTATAATCATTACAATAATTAACTCTTTTTAAATAACTTGATAGCTGAAGTATTTTATTAATTAAACAAATAATTAAAGAAAAAGGCAGAGGTAAAATAGAAGTACAAGATGCAAATCCTCTTTTCCTAATCAAAAGTTTAGTTCGTTGATGATTAAACTTTTCTTTTTGTCTGGTGACTAATCAGTTAATCATTCAAGAAAACACTTCCTGACCAATTAAAAGCTAAGGACACAAGTAAACATGGATTTTCTTAAACATTGGCGTAATGATTTTGCTTCATTTTTAATCAAGTATTTGCCTTTTGTATTCCTTTACTTATGGAATCTAATCTCAATGCTAGTTTATTTAATCACTAATTTGCTTTTGAGGTTCATTGTACTTGCAATATATTAATGTGAAGAATCATATTGTATATTTACAAATTTTATTAAGATTTTCTTTGCATACAAATGATATGACTAGTAAAAGGTACTAGTTATGAAGACATAGCCACTAGTTGAATATGTAAATATCAAGCGCATGAAATGACAATTGATTTTACATAGACCACACACACATTTTATAAAATGTACTTATCGTGATAGAAATATAGTTGTTGTAAGAACCGAGTATCGACATAAAGATATAGGAGCTTCTGATACTAAACGTTTACGATTGTCTAGCCAAAGGAAATGATAGTTGATTTTGACAAAAACTGAATTACTTTCCGCTGCCATATCTAAAGATTCATCAACTTATACAAGTCGGTGATTTCTTCATACTTTTATTAATTGTAGATTATATGAGCTATGATATGCATGTTATAGTCACTAGTCAAAAGACAATTTGTCTTTTGACTTTACTTTGATCTTGCTATCTAGATTAGTACTCTAGTTGGCGTTCAAATACATCATCCTTGAAAACTATTCTCTTTGTTCTTGTGTGTCTTTACTCTTGTCCTTTGTTTCACTTGCCTGGTTCTTTATTTGATATGTTAGGTGTTACACTCTTCATCTTGTGAAACTGTTGCATCACCTTTAACCGGTGATTGTTGTTTTTAATGGCATTGACAATCCTCATAGTTTATAGACCAATTTTAATTGGTATGCCTTATGGATAGAGCTAATATTGTTAGAAGATGTATGTTAACTTAATCTATTTAGTAATATGCTAAATGTAACATCATGTATTTTTTCGTTTAATTAAAAGTTAGCATAGTTATTCTTGTAACGACTATTGTTGTCAAATACGAAACTCATGGAGTGTTTATGCTTATTGTTTTAATTGTCTTTATTTTCTTTAATTTGAAAGTTGATAAGTAAATATTACATAATAAATAAGTAGCAATCATAATAATGATTTTAATAATAAATAATATCAACAAGAAAAGATAGTAAGTATACTAGAGATAATAGTAAAAGATAATAATAATAATAGTAATAAGTTATAATAATAATAAAACTAATAAGGAAATAAGTTTAAGGGTGTTTATTGTCAATTAGAAACTTTAATATAAAGTTTGTGCATAAAATAAAACAAATCAAACCACAAGGACCGAAAGTGAATTTTAAAATTACATCCCACTTCCCCCCCCCCACCGCCGTATTTCCGGCTGTGGTTCCGGCTAGTCTCCGGTGAGTCCAAGAACCCTTAAACCGGTTGATTCTAGTCGCAGAGTCATCTCAAAGCGTTTTTGAACGTAATTCAACTTGAATGCATCAATTAATTCCGTTAATCAAGGGTGATAGACTAATCGAAGGTATAACCGAAACATCTTCAATTCGTTAGCCGTTCGAGCCTTAAACACTAATAATAACTCAATTAATTTAATCAGATCGAAGTCTATCTATCTCTAATCAAACACAACTCTCAATTTCACCTGAAAACACACACATATAGTGATTCGATCACCAACATCATCACGACCTGCAACTCTGAATCCATTATTCCGACCCACCTCAATTGAAATTGATAAGGGCCTTTGAATCAAGGACCACGCACGAGACTACCCACGAGTTTAATTGGATTATCATCAGTTATTACACATAAATTGTGAACCTGCGGTCGCAACCTGTTCTCAAGCGATCTTGGCATCATTTCAAATCAAATAAGGTAATTAAACATTTCAATAAACTCGATTTAGTCGGGAAATAAAAGCCCAATGATTGTTCTTGTTAACAATAATGATTGATACATCAATTTGGGATCAATCAAAATTAGGGTTCTTGGATTTGAGGATTTACTTAGGTTATGTTATTTTTAAGACTTTACCATCTCATATCATGGTGGAGGCCACTGGTTCACTGGTACGATACTCGCCCCACAAACATGAGATCCCGAGTTCGAACCCGGGCACCATCATGTAAAATTTTAAGGGGTTTTAGAGCAAAATTAATTTCGGAAATTTAAAAAAAATATAAATATTTATTTTATAAACTTCAAATATTTTTTCAAAACCACCTAACTATTTTTTTGGAAATTTATTTCTTATAATATTTTAATATTTTTAAATATTTTAAACAAATGATATAATTAGTTAATTTAATTTCTTATAAAATAGAATTTAAATATTGTTTAACTTACTAAATCATTATTTGTTCTAATAATATATTTAGGTTATTTTTATAAGTAGACTTAAAATATTGTTTTAACTTATAAATCGTTATTTGTTCAAATAATATATTAAATTATTTTCCTTATAAAAGGAAATTGAATATTGTTCTATCTCACTAAATAATATTGTTCAAATAATATTGTTTTAACTTATTAAATCGTTATTGTTCAAATAATATTTAAATTATTTTCCTTATAAAAGGAAATGAATATTGTTCTATCTCACTAAATCATTATTTGTTCAAATAACAAGTATATATTATTATCTGAAATAAGGGTATTTTAAAAGTTTATTTAAACTATACTTAGACTTTGTTACAAATATTTTTCTTATTATTAAAATAATAGTGTATTTCATTTCCGTTGTCTCAAAACATGACCAAATATACCATTTTAGTTGGATTTAATTATAAAACCCCAAATGCCAAATTAGAACCCTAGTCCTCATTGATTCGTTAAACTCATTACAATTAAACTTTAACCTTGTAAATATATATATATATATATATATTATATATATATATATGTATGTATGTATATATAATATATATATGTAGTATATATATATTTAGGTACCTTGTGAAGGTTTGCGTAGAAAATTTATTTATATTCTTAATAATCATCATTCCTGTACTTTTTCACAAGTAAGTATATTTACATTTTATGGTGAAACATGTTACCTTATAATTATTGTACTTGTAAAACGTTTGATTCTTGTAAACACTTGGGCAATTCACTTATTTGTTTGGTTAGTTGAACTTTAGTATTACCATGTATTAACTTTATATGTGCAATCATTAACTATTGCTAGCCTGGCGACGTCATACATCTATGGGCCTGACAAGCCTGCTTGGTTAATCCAAGTACACTTAGCTAATCGTATAATTTTGTAAATAGGAATCTTGTAAACTGTCAAGGTTTGATTGTTGCATCTGTCATACATTCCTAATTACTTGTTCACTAGCTTATGACATGAATTGCCATCTTTTATTACCTATGTATGAAAACTATGGAAATCTCACCAACATTATGTTGACCTTTATTTTTACATGTTTCATGAAATGCACAGTTTGATAGTCATCTTGAAGTTCATTCACATCTAGGAATGAACCTGGTTAAATTAATGAAATGACTTGGTTTATTTACATCTTATGTTATGTCTATTTTCATATTTGAGACTTATTTGTAGTGTTACTTTGAAATTATGATTTTTATATTTGGGATAATAATAGCGTTATGTGGTTGTGAACAATCTTAACCCTCACATCTCGATGTTTCTACCGTCAAGGTTTGGTGTGACAGATTGGTATAAGAGCCCATAACTATAGGGATTTAGGTTATTAGAAATGATGACCTAGACTATAGTTTATGTATGAACCTTATAGATTAGTATGGGTTGCATGCTACATAATGCTATACCATCTTATGTGCAATTGATGCCTTAACATAGGATTTCCTTGTAAATACTTAAACATTGTTACCTGTTCTCCCGTTACACTTATCTTTGACTCTTTGATTCTCCCGAACATGAAGCTTCTTAATCTTATTCTTGACAACACGTGGGATCGTTACTTATTGTTTATGTCTTGAATCTTATACTTATGTCTAATATATAGAAATCTCATCAAGGTTTTGATTTCATGAACCTAAGAAATATTGTGTGACACATAGAAACCTGTATTCTGGATTTCTTGGCAAAAGGCCTTCGGGCTAAGGTAAGCATTTTGCATAAATCCTATGGGACCAGTTATGCTTACCTGGGGATTTCTGGGATGAGTGATAAACTATGGTCGATATACACAAGTTTCTAAAGCAATGGGTCAATTACCTTGACGTATCAACGTTTCCAAATGGTAATGCGTTACCAAATGGAACCATTCTGCATGCCTTACAACTCTTAGCTTATTCTGTTTTAAACTATTATCCTTTGTTATCCTCATTCCCGTAACTAACTCATTTTGTATATCCAACATGTATCGTCACCATGGAAAGCATGGAAGTTCCGATTGTAAGCTAGCCGCCATGATTGCACGATAGATGGCTACCGTCATCCCAACCATGGTCACTAAACTCAATAGCACCTTGATGACTAATTACAGTAACAATGGAAATGGTCAAGAGGAAAACAGCAACACCAAGGCGGAAATAATCGCACTTGCACATTCAAGCATTTGAACTCGTGTAAACCCACTAGTTTTAGTGGAAAAGAAGGAGCCATTTGTGACATCCGTCACCATAAGGTCCGTCAATTAACGTGATTTTCGTGAACTTTTCCTTGATCGTTCATTCATCTTTATTAACTGTTCGTGTGGATATCATACTTGCTTTATCGTCCCTATTCTTATGTTTTTATCGTTAACGAATGATACGCTTAAAACTTTGCAAATTTCATCATCGTCATCACTAATTACATCATTTTTACATAAGATTATTGTCATTAATAAAACCATTTTAAGTTACCAATTATCATTAAATACATTTTTATCATCAATATAATTAGTCTATTTACGTCGTTTTTAACCGAAACAAATTTGGAAAACTTGGGGGCTAAGTGCAGGGACCAAGTGTGTCAATTTGCAAACTAGGGCTGGGTATATAAACACCATTTCCAGCCCTAGCCTTCATTCTTCATCTTCTTCTTCATTCTCTTCTTTACTTTCATCATCTTCTTTGCACCAATACCACGCCGTTTGGTCTCGTTTTCTTCGTCTAGACTTCGACTACAACCGAGTCTACTCCATTCTTGCAGGTAGACGACCTTGGTCGTCCCTTTTATTGCTATTTCACTACTTTCCATTTAGGGTTTCAGGTGTTCGGGTCCAACCCAAAACATGTGGTCCGCGTGGGTGGCGTGTGATGTCTTTCTGCGTGTTCTTCTTGTTTGGGTGTGTTTGTAGTGGTTTCTAGAAGCTGTGGTGTAAAACCCGTGCACGGAGTAGCCGGAGGCTGCTCTACACTTCTGCAGTCGCGAATCTGCCATTCTGGCGACTGGGTCTGTCATGTGACTGAGTCGTGCGACTGGGTGAGTCGTGCGACTGTGTCATTCGGGCGACTGAGTTGTGCGACTGGGTATGTCGTGCGACTGAGTCGTGCGATCAAATGAATGCATGCAATTGAGTCAATGCGGATGAGTGTATGTGTGCGAGTGAGTTAATGATGATGAGTGTATGCATGCGATTGAGTCTGCGACCGAATGAATGTGTCCGCTTGTGCGTGTATCGCATGACTGAAGGCCAATCGTACGAATGAAGGTTCAATCGTACGAATGAAGCTAATTCGTACGAATGAAGGTTGATTCGTGCATATGGAGGTTGAGTCGTGCGATTGGGTGTTGTGTGGTACGACTAAATGCCAGTCGTGCGAATGAAGGTTCAATCGTACGAATGAAGCTGATTCGTACAAATGAGGGTTGATTCGTGCGAAGGGAGTGTTGAGTTGTGCATCTGGTCCTATTGTGATACTAAAGTTGTTGTGTGTGTGTGAATTCTTCTCGTATGTCGTGTGATGATAAGGTAACATCAACACAATTGTCATTGCTCGACCATAAAGATTAAAGTCAACGCTATCAAGGCTATAAATACTATTCCAAATCAATCAACTAACATTTTACAATTATCAACAACCGATTTATGACTACTAATATTTAAAAAATATTTCTCTTATAACAATGGATCTTTTACACAATATCACCAGCAATGGCGACGGTTTCTAGTACTTGGATCTACATAAGATCTAATACGTGTGTCAGCCTGTGTGTGTTACACGCCACCGAACCGATATAACCCGAACCGACTGAACGTTACTATTTACTTCATACATATCATTAATTCTTAACAATAACTGTAATCAATAGGTGTTTGACTGTTCATTGCATACTACACTTAGGAAACTTTGATCATTCATACTTACCACTTAACAAGTGAGTTTCGTGGTCCCTTTTTATTCTTATATAACTTTTCAATCATTTACAAACTTGGGAGAAAAGTATGCTCACCCATTTTCATTATGCTGTACAACTTACATACAATTTACATAGGGAAAAGTATGCTCACCCATTTTCATTATGTGTACAACTACATTACATACAATTACATACTTGGAATCAACATGATACTGTTTTGTGAGTACTTATCTGATACATGCTGGGTCTGCTGTGTGGTTCTTTCTTACAACCATTTAATTCTAGTGTGGGAACCGACAGATAGGTATTGGTAGTACTACTGGATTGACACCCCCATCCTGTTGGTTGGTATACTAGTTAGTACCAACCGTAGCGGGAACGGGCCTTGGATGAATATATTATGACGAGATTATGTGTGTACGTCGTTAGGTTTGGTTGTAAAGCTCATGTCATGTGATTTTGCTTACTTATAATTGTATACACAGTATTCCGCAACAAGTATTATACAACATCAATTACTTATTTACTACTTAAACCTGCGAACTCACTAATAATTTTGCCGACCATTTTGAGCATATCTTTTCAGGTGATCATGCTAATTGAAGATCTAGGTGTGCTGTCTTAGTGGAGACCCTAGGATGCATTTTGAGACTAAACATTATCCTTTAGAACCTTGTTGTAGTTGCTTTAAACAACATCTTACTTTGATACTTGTTCCCCGGGTGTGGGATATACATTACAATGTTATCTTCTTGTTTATGTGAATCATGTATCATGTTATGCTTATGGCTATGTTGTCGTGAATATTGACTAAACACGACACAAGTCTCCTTTGTGTCGGGTGTCGTCATGACACGCTTTCATCATTACTTATATTGCATCTCTATTGTTACCATGTGTTATGATGATCCCATCTCGTCAATCCCCGTGTTCCGCTCTTAGTGGGGGTGTGACACCATTGGACTTCTCGAGTTGTTGAGAGTATGGAGAACATGTTCATGTTAGCGAGTACCCCGATGAACTCAAGGTTCGCTATGTGCAAGTGTCCTTCAACAACGGGCACTGACATGGTGGAATAGTGAGAAAAAGAACCAAGGGGCTGAAGTTGCTTGGCATTACCTTGGAGGGAATTTAAGGAGATAATGCTCCAAAAGTTCTGCCCGAGAAACGAGTTGCAAAAGCTGGAGGAAGAATTTTGGAATCTTAAGCAAGATGGTGGAAATCACTTGGCTTATTCCACCCGACATCATGAGTTGGGTATGCTCCTACGACACATGGTGGATACCGTGCCCCACAATATTGAGAAATTTATCAAGGGGGTACCACCTCAAATACAAGATGCCGTGGTGGGTAGTAGGCCCACAACATTGGAGAGGCAATTACTATCACGTGTAGCTCATTTAGAATCCTATTAGGGCTGGCACTATGTCAGTGAAAGGTGCCAAGACTGCTGCAAAGGTGACACCCGAGGCAACAAAGGAGGTAAGGGCCGAGTCATCCTCCCAAAACAAGAAGCAAAAGTTCACCCCGACTCGCAACTACGCGGTGACAAGACCAAACGCTCCTCAGAGGAAAGTTTGTTAGGACTGTTTAGGTACGGAGTACTAACTGATTCCATGCATATACCAACTCAAATAGTGAGGAATCCTATTTGATTGGTGATCCAATCAGGGAGAACACAATTATGATCACTCTAATGATTAATGAAACGTTATGAATGATTAGAACATGATCAACTATGATCTATGAACTTGGAACAAGTCTTCTTGAGTCTCTGGACGGCTAGGGTACGATTTTGTGCGTAGGTATTCGAATTGTTGAGTTTTTCCACGAATTATGTGGTATTTATAGGTTATGGTTTCCCATTCGTGCGACTAACCCATTTGCATGGTTCAGTCGTGTGACTAAAGCATGCGATTGATCCATCTGCACGACTGAAAGTCCAGTCGTGCGACTGAGTCAATCTTATGTCTTAATCGTGCGACTGATCCAGTCTCCTGATTCAGTCGTGTGACTGGTCCATTAGCATGAAGTATTCATGCGTATAGTCCATTAGCATGGTCCATTCGCATGGGAACTTCACCTGATTAACTTTGAACATGTTTCTCAATCATTATTGACTAAGAATTAAGTAAACAACCACAAACCTATATAGTTAGTTCAATATGCGTTATCACACAATAACCAATGAAATATTAAATATTATATGCATCAACCACACATTGTATTTCATTCATACCCATTCAATTACATATATGTAAGACATGAAAGACATTTTACATTAAGCTCCTAAACTAGGTACACATGTATCTACAAACTCCCCCTGGACCTAGTTTACATTATTGTCTAACATTCTTCATCAGCTCTTCAAACTTATTGTACTTCTCCTCTCTAGTAGCTCCGGCATGTATTCAAATGCAAAACAGAGCCTTATGACATTTTGAAACTTGAGGGCTTGTACAATGTCTTGCGAATCATAGAATAGTGGCCACTTGTATAAAGTATAAACATCATCAGCAGACAAGTTGGTCAGCCATATAGGGTCAAATACCCGGATAGTATACATTTGGCTCTCCTTCTGTAAGACTATGACCGCTTCACCTGTTCTCCAATTGTAGTACCACAACTTGAAGTGTGGAGTGAAGTCCTGTGGCATTTCCCTTAGAGGGATTCTTGACATTGTGCACGGAGGACTCCACTTCAGTACTATCTTTGGCTTTCCAGTAATGGGATCAACTTCAAACCGTCTGATGTACCTCATCGGTTGTTAAGGTCTAAAGTTAACCCACCTGGTGTGGTACTTTTTTCTCAATGCAGCCTCAAACAGCCTGACATTTTCTTTGGATTAGCATATAGCAACTTTAGACGTGCCAGCTGGTTGAGCTTAAAACCAGGTAGAGTCTTTAGATCGTGTGGGAATCTAAAGTACTCTATGCCCTTTTCTCTCTTCACGGCATACACATTTAGATCCTCAAAATAAGCCCATGCAATGATTTTTCCTGACTCCTTTAAGTGTTTCTTGACTTTGTACAGCTTGGTGTAGATATTAGGCTTTTGTGCAGTGCGCATGGCTCGGATCTCAGCAAAACAGGCCGCTCATTCGGCCTTTTTGATGTTGACATCAGCGTCTGAGGCTTGGGCTTGATCCTTATTCTTCTTGGACTCTTGCTCCATCAGATCTAGTTTTTCAAACATATCACTGATGAGAGTATCACCCAGATTGGGGACTACATTTCCCTCTCTGTCAGCATACTCTGGATAATGGTCAGTTGTGACGTCCTCAATCTCTAGTTCATCTATGTCATTGAGCTCATCATCACTTGTAACTTCAACAATAGGAGCGTCCTTGACAATCTCGTCCGGGTTGAGCCGGAACATCTCAGCAAGCTGGTCATCAGTAAGGTCATGAATGATTTCTCCTTCTTCAGGAGTATAGCTTACAGACCTTCTAACTATCCCTTGAAAATCAAGAATCATTGTAAGTTGAGACTTGATTTGCTGAAGGGGTGTAATATCATACTCATCTTGCTAAGATGATTGATCTGCTTGATTTAAACATGTAACACATCGATTGTTAGTAAGTAATCAAGACAATCACACATTTGATAAAGATGTATGAACATTAATTACATAATATTAATACAAGATTCAAGTACAAAAGTTTTCAAATACATAAATATCTAATCATTACTTTTTCCATGAATAGCAGGCGCGTCAGTAGGTGGCGCAGAAGATGAGGCTCCTTGGTCTTGATTTCTCTTTGTGCATCTCTCTTGACCCTGAGATGAGGCAGATGCAGCTACATCTCCTTCTTTATCATCATCATCATTCTGCCTTTCTCTTGTCTCTTCATCATCACTGGCCTCATCATCATCATTATCATCATCATCATCATTATCATCATCATCATCATCATCACCATCATAATCATCATCTCCTTCTCTTATCTTGAGTGGCTCATCCTTTGATCCCTTGAGCTTCAGCATGATGGTCTTGTTTGTAGCCTCCAACTCCCTAATCCTCTTAGCTGATTGGTTGTTTTGCTCCTAGAGTTGGGCTATTTGCTGAGCTTGCTCTGAGATCTATAGTGCTTGGGTAGCATTAAGCTCCGCAAGCTGACGTAGTTGGGCAGCTCTCTCTTCATCAGTAGCCGACAGCTTCAGCACCATTCGGTTGAGTGCTGACAGCTGTTCCTCTACCCCAATGGGGGGTAGAGATGATCCTGTGGTGAATGATGGGTGGGATGATGGTCCGGCTTGGTGGCTGGTGGTGGTAGTGGTGGCAGTGGTGAATATGGGTGGTGGTATATGAGTGGGTGGCGACGGGTAGGCTGTAGTGGTGGTGGAAGGGAGTGTGGTAGTGATGGTGGGTGGTAAGGTAGTAGTGGTTGTGGTGGTAGCTGTGGTAGATGTGGATGTGGTGGTGTGGTGGCTGTAGTGGTGGCAGTGGCAGTGGGAGTAGATGTGGTCAATGTGAATCTCTGCTCTTCCCTTTTTTCCATAGGGGTGAGCCATTCTTCAATCGTTGTAGTATCAGTAGTTTTATGTTTTTCAGTAGTTATAGTAACTGATAACACTTAGTATTTTTGTAAGAAGATGTCAGCTGTTTTGACATCTTCAGTAGTTGTGTTTCAGTTGGAATAATTCTGTTAGATGTCACTATCAAGTGACATCAGCAGACGTCACATCTCTTATATAAGAGGTGTCGACCTAATTGTAAGTGTGGCATTCCGTTACCACGGAAGCGAATATTGAATGAAATATATTTTCAGAATTCTCTCTATCTATAACCGTTTTTGTTCTTCATTGAATATCTTTTCGTTCTTGTGAATTGGCTAATTCATTGTTAGATTTCCGCTGCTATACTCTCTAATCAATCAAACGTAGATCACTGATCCTAACAAGTGGTATCAGAGCCGGTTAATCATTGATCGATCTAACAATTGATCATTGAAACTGCTAATTGATATCTATGTTTGATTGAATTAGCATATTCGCAAGAACTGGTTATAGATTATTGAATTTCTGTCGCTTTCGTTAATTATTTTGAGATCTCTCTTGGTTCAATTGGTTGTTGTGTTTTGTTCTAAATCTGTTTTAGCTTAATTGAATTTGATTGAATCTGAGATGACTACTCCTTCTAATGATCCTCACAATACCGGTTCCTCAACCAAGCCCCCAATGCTGGTTAGGACCGAGTATAACATATGGCAACGAAGAATGCTTCATCACCTGTCTGTTAACAGTTAGGTTGTTGGACATCTGTGGTACATGGACCACATAAGCCTATGGTGAACAATCCGGAACCAATCAAATGGTTCCGAAGAAGAAGGAACAATACTCTGATGAAGATCGAAAACTGTTTGAGATTGATGCTAAAGTCCATGGAATTCTGGCCATGGCACTGCCTAATGAAATCTATTCAGGGCTTATGCATCATGAAACTTCTCATGATCTCTGGAATGCCCTGAAGGAACAATTCAGTGGCACAGATGAGGTCTTAGCAAACAACAGAGAAATCCTTGCCCAACAATATGAGACATTCTCTCATAGAAAGGGTGAGACACTGACTCAACAGTTTGAGAATTTTTCCTGCTTGATCTCTAAGCTGAAAATGGTGAAACAGGAATACACCCATAGCCAGATGAACAACAGGTTCCTCAGATCACTGCCTGAGAGATGGGACACATATACTATTGTCCTACGCTCCAGTGCAAATCTGGATAGCCTATCTCTCACCCAACTTCATGGGAAACTGCTTATATTCGAAAGAGAGATAGAGCAGAAGAGGAAACTGTCCTCATCAGGAAAGCTCACTGATGACTTTGTACCAGGGAATACTGCCTGGTTGGTCATGAGTCAGAATATGCTGCATCTGAAAGCAATTATGATGAGCATATTGATTTCTCTTCAAATAGTTCTGATCATGCATTTGTTGGTATTGAGAGTCATTCTGGCAGTAATAGTGACAATTTATGCTTCATCATGGATGTTTGAAAGGAATAGCTGATGATGATCTAGAAGAGATGGATATTCTGAGCCAAATGGCACTGATTAATATCAGATCTCAGAAGTTCTATAAGAGAACTGGCAGGAAATTTCCTAGACTCTCTGGCAAAACCAAAGTTGGTTTTGACAAGAGTAAGTTGAGGTGTCACAAATGCCAAAGGCTGGGACACTTTGCAAGAGAGTGTAGATCAACTGGATCTAACTCTTCTGCACCCTTTGTGACTTTTCCCAGTACTAGTCTACAAAACAGAGGGCAACATACTGCTGGTTCTGGTCATCATTCACATCCTAGATCTCCTGCATACTTTGTTCCACAGGGTCAATGTCATATCCTTATCCCTGCTATTATATGCCTCAACCAAATCCTGTTCAAGCTCCATTGCACAACAACCACAAGCATTGCCTGAACCACAACCTTCCCAATCTCATCAACAAACTCAACCTCAACAACAGCTTCTTCACCCCAGGAGTTGTTGACTGGAGCAGTTTACCAGATGACTTGTCTGGTCATGAACAACTGTTTCAGGTGCTGGTCAACATGGTGGTGAAAGTCCCTTGGAAATCTAGCTCTTATGGCTTTGGATTCTGCTGATACTTCATCCACTAATGCCTCTACACCAAAGGTATCACAGGTATCCTCTGAGGCAAAGCCAAATTGTGTCTGAAACTTGTATAGCAGCATTTGCATCTATTAGAGAAGCAAATGTAGCTTTAATCAACAAGAACATTGAGTTAGAACAAATAATTTCCAAAAGCAAAGCTGAATTTGAGTCTGTGCTTATGATAAGAATGATGAGATTTACAAACTTAAATGCCAATCTGATGATAAAGCTAGGAAGAGATACTTCTAGAGATATAAAGATCTCAAGGAACCCTTGCAGTCACCCAGGTAGAGTGTGATCGATGGGTACAATCATGCAAAGGTTTTGAAATGCTTCTTAGTAAGCAATCTGCTTCCAATGTGAAGTTTGGCATTGGTTACAATCAACTGCTCCACCTACAGATTTTACTTCAGTTGCTTCACCCTCTTTAGTTGATGATCAACATAAGATGAAGAAGAAACCATGTGAAGTATGTGGTTTGTTCAATCATCTTACAGATGATTGCTGGTACAAAGAGGTTCCAAACTCAAACATAAAGAGGAAATTAAAGAGAAAATAGTAAAAATGAAAACTGAGTTTGAGACCACATTTGTATCAGCAACATCAAATCCTGTAACCCTTAAGTCCACAAAGAAATCCAAAAAGGAAGGGTTTAAACAGGTAACAGCTGAGATTGCTCAGAAGAAGAAGGTGCAACATAGGAACTTATCAAACTCCACTGGCAATGTGTCTGATGAGCTGAAAGCTTTATCACAAAATCAGACACAGCTGGTTATGATGGTTCAACATCTATTGGAAGAGTTAACCAATTAGATGCTCCTATGTTGAAACCACAGAAAAGGAGGTCCAAGCCAAAGGATTCCTCTTCTTCACCATCTTCTTCCTCTCAGGCTGTTGTTTCCAATAACCTGTTAGTTTACCATCTGTTGATGAGACCAGGCCCAAACCAAAAAGGTTTGGGTCTCCAAACTAACTGATTGTTTATTATTGCAGGGTTCTCCAACATGCCAAAGTAGCATCTGGTATGTAGACAGTGGGGGATCTATGCACATGACTGGGAACAGCTCTCTTCTTCATGACTACTCTCAAGGAAAGAAGGGGTTTGTTTCTTTTGGCAATGATGCTAGGGGTTACATCATTGGAAATGGCTTTGTCTCCAATGGAGAAAAAGTTTGATGATGTTAATCATGTGAAAATCTCAAGTACAATCTCTTGAGTGTCAGTCAAATGTGTGATAAAGGCCATGTTGCTCTTTTCACCAGTCAGAACTGTAGGATTCTGTCATCCAAAGTTTGCATTTGATTGATAAGGTGTTGGATGATCACACTCTCCTGAGAGCCAAGGACAGGAAGAGTGTATGCCTTAGATCTTTCCAAGAAAATAGATCTCAGAGGCAATCCTTGCCTATTTTCCAAAGCCTCTTCTCAAGAATCTAAACTGTGGCACAGAAGGCTGGGTCATGTTATTTCAACATGAATCAGCTTATCCACAATAGTTTAGTTAGAGGCTTACCAATAAAGGAGTTCCACTGTGATGAAACTTGCACTGCTTGTTTAAAAGGAAAACAACACAAGTCTCATTCCCTCCTATTGAAGAGCCTAAGTCCACTGCCTGCTTGCAATTACTGCATATGGATCTATTTGGTCCTGTGAGAGTGATGAGCATGGCAAAGAAGAAATACTGTCTGGTAATTGTGGATGATTACTCCAGATTTGTATGGACTTTCTTTCTACATTCAAAGGATGAGGTTGCTCAGAAGATTATTCACTTTGTGTTGTATATGAGAAGCAGTATTCCCTTCCAGTCAAGTGTATTAGGAGTGACAATGGAACTGAATTCAGAAACCATACACTTGATGACTTCTATCTTTCAAAGGGAATCAAAAGGCAGTTTAGCATACCAAGGACTCCAGAACAAAATGGAGTAGTGGAGAGAAGAACAGGACCCTAATTGAAGCTGCAAGGTCCATGCTGGCTGACTCTGGTTTGCCACTGACCTTTTGGGCTGAAGCTGTTAACACAACTTGCTATGTGCAGAATAGAGTCTTAGTAAATCAGAGGTTGATGAAGACTCCATATGAAGTTCTCCATCACTTGGCTCCTCTAATTTCATTTTTCAAAGCATTTGGGTGTCCTTGTTTTATTCTCAACACAAAGGATCAACTCCATAAATTTGATCCTAAGGTGGATGCAGGGTATTTTGTTGGTTATTCATCTACTTGCAAGGCATACAGAGTCTTCAACTGCAGAACAAAGATAGTTGAAGAACTTTGCATGTGAAGTTTAATGAATCTCCTATGGACAAGATTCCACAAAACCCTGTGGAGTTGTTTGATTTGGACATACTGCAATATGTTCCTTATCAACCTCCAGCTGTTGCAGATCCTGTGGATAAATCATCTTCTGCAGCATGTCTTCCACCTGGTGGTATTGATGATGATGATGATAATATCAATACTCACCTATTCAAGTTTAGTGACCAACTGCCTGTGTCTGCTAAATTTGATGTTCCTGTAGCTTCAGCAGTTCCATCCACAACAAATGCTGATGAGATCTCTGATTCCTCTACATCTTTTGAGTTACCATCTAATTCTTGGTTTCAAGAGTCTGCATCAACATCTGCTGCTGCTGAAGGTCCTACAAACACTTGCACAGATCTCATTGTTTATCAAGAACTGAAGAATCACCCAATGTCTCAGATTATTGGTGATATCAATGCTGGTGTTTCAACAAGAAGTCAATTGTCTAACTTCTGCTTTATGCTCTCTTCATCAGTCAGCTAGAGCCAAAGAACTACCATGTTGCTTTGAGAGACAATGGATGGGTTGAAGCCATGCAGCTTGAGCTACTTCAGTTCAAGAAACAGCAAGTGTGGGAACTGGTTCCTCTTCCCCAGGTAAGTGTGCAATAGGCACTAAATGGGTGTTTAGGAATAAACTGATGAAAATGGGCTTATTGTTAAGAACAAGGCTAGACTGGTTGTACAGGGGTTTTCACAAGAAGAAGGTATGACTATGATGAAACCTTTGCCCCTGTAGCCAGACTAGAGGCAATCAGATTGTTTTTAGCCTATGCTGCATTCCACAATCTTAAAGTTTTTCAAATGGATGTCAAAAGTGCATTTTTATATGGTAAAATAAAGGAAGAAGTTTATGTGTGTCAACCACCAGTTTTGAGGATAATAAACATCCTGAATGGGTGTATAAACTTGATAAGGCTCTTTATGGTTGAAACAAGCTCCTAGAGCCTGGTATGAGACACTTTCCACTTTTCTTCTTAAGAATAATTTCACTAGAGGCTCCATTGATAAAACTTTGTTTATTAAGAAGGTGGATCAGCATAAGCTACTTGTTCAGATTTATGTTGATGATATCATTTTTGCATCCTCTGATCCCCAGTTGTGTGATGATTTTACAACATTAATGAAAAAGAGGTTTGAAATGAGTGCAATGGGAGAATTACAGTTCTTTCTAGGCTTGCAAATTAAACAAAAGGCTGATGGAACCTTTATTCATCAGTCAAAATATACAAAAGATCTTTTGAATAAGTTTGATTTACAAAACTGTAAGCCCTGTTCTACTCCCATGTGCAACACCACACAACTGGATGCTGATCAGAAAGGTAAAGCTGTTGATGAAACACTTTACAGATGTATGATTGGGTCCTTGATGTATTTAACAGCTTCTAGACCAGATATTATGTTTGCTACATGTGTTTGTGCTAGATTTCAGGCTGCTCCTAAAGAGTCTCATTTGATTGCAGTCAAGAGAATCTTTAGATATTTGCAAGGTACACAATCTCTGGGTTTATGGTATTCCACTGGACACTCTTGCAAATTAGTTGCTTTTTCAGATAGTGACTATGCAGGGTGCAAGTTAACTAGAAAGTCAACTTCTGGTGGTTGTCAATTCCTAGGCAACTGTTTGATTTCTTGGCAGAGTAAGAAACAAACATCTGTTGCTACATCAACTGCTGAGGCCGAGTACATTGCTGCTGCAAGTTGCACTTCTCAGGTACTCTGGCTTCAGAACCAACTTCTGGATTATGGCATTACAGAGACTAAGACTCCATTATTAATGGATAGTGCTTCAGCTCTGTGTATTGTCAAAAATCCAGTCCAGCACTCTAGGACCAAACATATAGAGATCAGACATCATTTATTCGGGATTGTTTTGAAAAAGGTCTGATTGATCCTAAGTTTGTGCCTAGTGCTGATGAGCTTGCAGATATTTTTACTAAGCCTTTGGATAGTTCTACTTTCCAAAACCTTGTGTTAAGGCTTGGTATGCTGCAGCTAGAATAAGTGACAACTACTGATGATTTCAGTAATATTACTGGTGATCATTGGTAACCATGTCACATATAAGTACTGATGAGTCCTTTCACCTTCAGTAGTTTTATAACTACTGACGGCTAAATGCCTCACAAGTACTGAAGTACTTTATCTGTTCCAACTACTGATGTAGTTACAACTACTGATGTAGTTACAACTACTGAAATCAGTACAAACAGATAAGTACTGACGTCCTATGAAACACCTGAAAAGCAGATGCAAAGTCTGATGAGTAAGTGTTGAGGACAGTATGAAACAGCTGAAAGGCTATGAATTGACGAAAACTACTGAAGAGAACTTTCTCTTCAGTCGTTTCTACAACTGCTGTTTCATTCTAAACAACTGAAGCAAAACCATGTCTTCAGTAGTTTTATAACTACTGATGACTAACACCAAGTCTTCAGCTGTTTACAACAACTGATGACAAAACCACTGTCTTCAGTAGTTTCACAACTACTGATGACAAACACCAAGTCCTCAGTTGTTTCATCATCTGAAGTCAAAACCATGGTCTTCAGTAGTTTTCTAACTGCTGATGCCTAAAACCACGACTTCAGCTGTTTCAACGTCTGAAAGGGTAATACCATGTCAACAGTCGGTTTAAAATACTGATGACTAACACCACACCCTTCAGTCATTTTCTCACCCCTACCCTATAAATACCTGTCCTCTTCTCTAATGTTTCATTAGCCGTTATTTTCTGAACTTCTCTCTCTCAAACATGGCGACCATGAGTCTGAAACCACGACACAACTGCGTTGCTTACCTTACAAAGTCGGCTTTCTGGAACAAATATGATAATGCCATTGACTTAATGGTGGATTCCCCATATCGCACAACCTTTCTCTTGAATCCAACCATTTACCCTGAATCCCTCAGTCAATTCTGGTCAAATGCTTTTGTTCATACTGATGAGTCTACCGGTCAGATCTCTGTTCGGTCCCTTATCAACCAGAAACCAGTGGTCGTTACAGCCGACATCATTCGTCAGGCATTACACCTACACGATTCCACCGCTGTGACTGCATACCCAAAGGGCATAACAGATATGTCCTTTATCAATCATGGGTATGAAGGTGATCTTCGAGCTACAACCGTTCTAAAGAAACATTTCCATGACGCTGAGAAAGTCATTTTTCACATGGTAAATGTCTGCTTAGCCTCCAAGACATCTTCTTGGGATCAAATGTCATCCCAATGGCAACAGGTATTGTATTCTATTCTAGAACACCAACCGCTAAATTTTTCTGAAATTGTGTTTCTAGAAATAAAGAACTTGGCTCAGAAACCTGTGGCAAACCGATGGCCATTATATCCCAGGTTTCTGATGGCCATTATTTTGGATGAATTAAAATCTGATGGCCTTGTTGGCCTTGGAGTCCCTGCACCAGCTGTTTTGGCTGAGGTATACTCCAGGCACAACTCAGACCTTACACTCAAAGAAGCTGCCGAATGCTAAAGCCCAAGCACAGGGAACCCACAGCTTCCTCCATCAGAACCAAAGTCCCCACTAAACCAACCCAACAACCCAAACAGCTATTCAGGGAGATGAGTCCCCTGAAGATGCTCCTGCACCACCAACGCAGGATATACTTGCTGGCTTAAACCCCCCAGCAGTATCAGAGACTCTACCAGCCATAGCCGCTCAGGATTCCTCTCAAAAGGAGCCTGCAGCCACCACACAAGGGTACCCACACATCTGGGATCTTCCTCACTTGAGGAGATTGCCATTGAAGAGCACCATCCTCCCCAGGTGCACACTGCTTCTACCCCATCTCCCCATGCAACCGCCCCCAAAGTCCAACCATAATTATTGCAAATGTGCTGACTCAGTTGCATGCCTCTCCTCCTCCCCAACAACCACCAACAAAGGGGAGAACCACAGACATTGAGGAAGAGGATCACCATGTTCTGACAACCCACAGCACCGGGGTTTACAAATTCTATCTCCTGGTGTAGATAGGGAGATTAGAATATCTAGTGAGGCTGCCACCTCTTCTGCATCAGCACATGATCAGAATGAGGCTGGTAACATTGCTAAGACCTCACTAGAGGCAACAGCTGATGAAGGACATAGTCCTGAGGCTGGAAGTCCCCAGTTCCAAGAAAAAGGGGCACATGCTAAAACTGGTCTACACCCAGTGCATGTAAATCCTGCTACAAGCAGGAGGTCAGGTGATTCAGCTTCTGCTGATGATGACCTGGGCTTTTTCTATGATGTTCTAGCCCACAACACCATCCGGAGGCTGAGGTAAGCAGACTACAAGAACTGCTTGCCAAGAAGTCTCAGGATGTAAGTCCATCTGCCCCCACCACCCACAGATGGCACCTTCCTTTGAAGGTTCCCCAAACACTTTACCCTCTCACTCCACTGAGCCTCTAGCTTCTGCTTTTGGCACTATCTCTCTGGGACAGAACCCCCCAGAGCAGATGGTTGCTGTATCCAACAATCCCTCCCTCTCATCACTCCCATCATCAATGACATTGTTTATAAAGCCATTGATGAGAGGATTTCCTCAAGTCTACAACCACTCATTGATGATGTTGTGCACAAGAAACTTTCTGCGGTACAAACCCCTGTCTCCAATGCATCCAAAAAGGGGAAGAGTACTGCAGTGAAAGAAAAGAAGAGAAAAAGAACTGAGGATGAGAAGGCACAAGAGAAAACCCAGGAGTTGGAAAAAGAAAAGCAACAACAACTGATCACTTACAAAAGAAAGAAAAGTGCTGGTGATCAATATTGCTGAAGAAAAATCCTTGGAAGAGCTGGTAAAAGATGCAGATGACACACACAGCCGATCCATGGACAAAATCATTGAGCAACTCTTCAAGCAAGGCTTTGATACAGCCACATTAGACAGTGAGATCAGGAAGTTGGAAGTGGAGGAAATTCAAACCAGATGGGCTGGATATGATGTACTGGAGAAAGAGAGATTGGAGATCATGATTCGATTCATTGCCAATACTTAGGAAGATCTTTGGAGAGATTCGTTCATGGACCAGAGACAGTATTCTGGCTATAGCCACCAGAATCTGTTTGTCTGAGCAATTTCATAAGGGGATTATCATTGAAGCACTTGATGAGGCTGGGGCTGGAAAAAGGTTTGAAATGGCAAACTTACAAAGGCCAAACTCACAACCAAAATGCTTGAACAACCTTCCCTATCACCCACTCAAAAACAGCCTACCCCTCAAATCTCCAAACCAATCTCAAAGCCCAAATCCAAACATCCTCAATCTTCAAAACCAATTCCTTTACCAACCCAACCATCATCCAGTGATGCACCTAGAAGGAGGAGAAGGGTGCTGAGGATAGAAGAAGATGAAAAGAAGAGGATGAAGATGATAGTCTGCCACTCTCTGCTGTTCTAAGGCTACCAGAACCCAGGAGTCAACCCATGATCACACCTGACTCTCAAGGGAAATGGTTAGAGTCAAGATAGAAGATGAAGAACAGCAGAAGCAGCACGATGAGCAACTACTGAAGATGGTTGACAAGGAATTTCCTCAGTCATCATCTATACAAGCCATGAAAGGGCATGCTCAGAGGCTGTACACTCTCAGACACACATTTCAGTATCAGAAGGAGAGAGTGAGAGTATGGCCAGACCCCAAGGTGAGTTCTAGAATCCACAAAAGATCTATTCCACACAGATACAATGGCCAGGTTAGAAAAACAATAGACTCTACCATCATGTTGGCCATTGTAGTCTCACCATGGGAAATAATCGATGAATTCAAGAAGGCTCATCAATCAAAATTGACCCCTCAGCCTTACTGGAAAACAATCAAAAAGGGGTTATTATATAAAAAGCTTGAAGACATCAAGAAGAATGAGCTCCAGTTACTCCTTGAAGGCACTCATCCTGATGAATTTGTTTATAGGGAGGTAACTACTGTGGAGTTGAAAAATGGCAGGACTGTAAAGTACTTATCTGAGTACTATGGTCCAGAGTTCTTCTTTGAAGGAGGAGTAGAAGAACTCTCCAAGGAGGAACAAGTTGTTCTCCTTGAGGCCTATGTTCGAGAGTCATACAGACTTATAATGGGGAAGTAAATCTCATGAATGGGATAACAAATCTGTGTCCAGTTCCCCAAAACAGAGTTCCCATTCACCTTGCCAAACAGATCTCTGAGATTTCTTCCCAGGCCAGCTTATATGGGTCATCTTCTCTACTGATCAAGAAGGAAAAAGACCAACCTTTTTGCCAACAATAAGTGGGAAAATAATCAATTAGAGGTTTTGGCTGCATTGGTTCAGGGGGAGTTTGTTGGACCAAAAGAACCAATGAGCCAAGATCAGAAAACTCTAAGTCCCACATGATATCACAACAACTGCTGAAGGCTTCATCAGCAGTTCGACAAGTGCTGAAACTCCAACAGCTGAAGATCAAGTGCTGAAAACTTCAACAGCTGAAGACTAGTGCTGAAGTTCAACAGCTGAAGAACACAAGTGCTGAAGCTGAACAGCTGAAGACAAATGCTGAAGCTGAACAGCTGAAGAACACAAGTGCTGAAGCTGAACAGCTGAAGACACAAGTGCTGAAGCTGAACAGCTGAAGAACACAAGTGCTGAAGCTGAAGCCAAAGTACTGAAGTACAACAGCTGAAGAGTCTACAAGTACTGAAGATCAACAACTGGTGTACAAAGTCTGAAGACAAAGACTGAAGACATCAGCTGATGATATCTATTGAAGTCATCAGCTGATGAAACGTCTGAAGTTCAAGTCTGAAGACCAAGTACTGAAGTTTCAGTAGTTTGTCACAACAGCTGAAGAGTACTTCTTCAGTAGTTGTGATATCAGTAGTTTTATGTTTTTACTTTCAGTAGTTTTGTAAAACGACTGAAGAGCTTGTTCTTCAGTCGTTGTAGTATCAGTAGTTTTATTTTTCAGTAGTTATAGTAACTGATAACACTTAGTATTTTTGTAGAAGATGTCAGCTGTTTTGACATCTCAGTAGTTGTGTTTCAGTTGGAATAATTCTGTTAGATGTCACTATCAAGTGACATCAGCAGACGCATCATCTCTTATATAAGAGGTGTCGACTTGATAGTATAGTGTGACATTCCGTTACCACGAAAGCGAATATTGAATGAAATATATTTTCAGAATTCTCTCTATCTATAACCGTTTTTGTTCTCATTGAATATCTTTTCGTTCTTGTGAATTGGCTAATTCATGTTAGATTCCGTTGCTATACTCTCTAATCAATCAAACGTAGATCACTGATCCTAACAAAGCTTCTCATCTATAATCAGCTGTAAGAATCGAGGGGACATACAAAAGCCTCGTTCCCTTCGCCTCTAGTTCTCGATCATGTATGCAAAGATCATATTGGAGAAGTTAAAGGGGTGGATTAGTACCAGTGCCACATAGGCTTCTGGATTTGGTCAAAGAGATGAATCTACCCCTCCTCGATGCAATGCACTGAGAATGACGTGTGCTAAGTACTTAAGCTGGGACACAAGTTGCTTTTGTTCAGCACCCCTGCATTGATGTCCCTAGAGTACTTCATCCTGAGAAGCATCCCCGAATCAAGGGGTGTAATCTGGTTGGGTGTGCAACATCATCACCCAGTTCCAGAACTTGTCAGAGTCTGCTGCTGTGACCTCTATCTCATGCCCAAAAATGCTTTTGCGTATGCAGTAAAGCTCAGTGGATCGTTGACTGATGCACCTTCCCAGAAGGCCTTCTGTATAGACTGGTAGGGTGTGCATGGTGGAGATATAGCTCGGTAGATCCTAGATCTCCTCAGAATGCAATGATGTCAGCAAAATTTGCGGCCTTCCTGGTAGTGGCATCCAGATGAGCACAAATGTTGTGCTTAGTGTTAATGATCCACTTCTCTGCCATGTTTCTGTAATACAAGACACATAAACATTAGATTTGTCCATAATAGAAACTATTGAATCTTAAACTATCTTGAAATCAGTCTGGTTCAATCGTGCGATTGAACCATACATCTAAGTTCAATCGTGTGACTGAGTACGCGACTGACTTCAATCGGGCGACTGAGTATGTGACTATCTTCAATCGGGCGATTGAATATGCGACTAACTTCAATCGGGTGACTGAGTATGGGGACTAACTTCAATCGGGCGACTAAATCTGCGCTTGAGTTCAATCGGGCGACTGAGCTCATACGCCTAGTTCATTCGGCCGATTGTGTCATTCGCCCAATTCAATCGTGCGATTGAAGTTCATTCGGAGTGACCAGTCGTATACTTCTCTGTTCGACCCGTTAATCCTGAATCTAGTCAAACTGGAAGCTAAACGTTGTCGTTAGGTTCTTTAGACTCACAGGGACTTAATTTTCGCATTAAGTCTTTCAATTTAACCAATTTGCATGTTTATGTGTTCTGTTCTTTGGTTTTGCCTTATTTCTTGATTTTAAACAGTTTAGGCCTGTTAGGGTTAGATTTCACGGTACATTTTGTGCGAGATAGATCGTTTATTACCTGCAGAAGATGTAACAACTCGTTAGTGTAACACCCCGAAATTTCTACTTAAACGAAAGGAAAAGAAAAGTAAATAAAAAGAATAGAATTTGTGCACAAGTAGAGGGGATAAAGTGTACAAAGTACAAATCTTATTATTTTAAGATATTAAAGGGCATGGTCGCCCATATCAAGCAGAAAGATGCTTTGATCTCGAAAGAAGAAGAAAAGAGAGAGAGAGCCAGGTTCTAGAGAGAGAAAGAGGAAGAAGAAGCTTAAAAAGGTAAGTCTTCTCTTGTTTGAGCTCGGTTTCAGCTGAGTATTGAGTTCTTGACCGAAGTTCTGGTTGTTTAGAGTTTACTTTCGGGATTCAAAGAGCTGAATCGAAGTGGGTCTTGAACTGAAAGATGCTGCTCAAAAGCTGCTTAAGGTGAGTTTCTAGAACCCCTCTTTTACTGAATTTCAACTGATTTGGGGCTATTATGCATACGATGTAAGCATCTTTTAAAGAAACCGTGGGTTTACAACCTTATGTTCGAATGTTGTATGTATGTATGCATGTTATAGTGTTGATTATGGGTTAGAGATGATGTTTGGCATGCTTAGAGGGCTTTAGTATGTTAGATCTGCGTTTAGGTATGCTTAGAATGGTAATCGGGTGAAATTGGTAGCATAGAAAAGATTTCAGAATGTTTTGACGAACATGAACAGTGGTTCATGCGCCCAAACAGTTGTCCATATGTCCAGCATGAGAGACCAGACGCCTAAGTGTTGGCCATGCGCTTGAATAGTGGCTCATGCGCCCAGCATGTTGGCCATGCGCCTAAATAGTGCCCATGCGCCCAAGTGATGAAATGACTAAGTATTGGCCATGCGCCTAAACAGTGCCCATGCGCCAAAGTGCTTGAAACGGCTAAGTGTTGGTGATGCGCCTGAACAGGGCAGAAACGCCTAAATAGTGCCCATGCGCCCATATTGTTTTATACTTAGAATTTTATGCTCATGCGCCTGGAAGGACCCATGCGCCCACTTTGGACTTGAGGTTTTCTAAGTGGATTTTAAGGGGTATTATGGGAAGATAGGCCTGGTTATGATATGATGGCTTATGTTTGATGTGTGTATGATGGTGATGGTGTGTGTTTATGTTTATGTATGTTCCTTATTATGTATGTATGTCTTCCCTTGGCTTTGCGTTGAACGTTAATAAATGTAATGAAAGTATTATGTAACGTAAAGTGGAAGATAATGAAAAGAGGAACGTAATGAATGAATGCATGCATAAATGAATGAATAAAAGAGAAAGTAAAGAAAGGCTTGCAAGCATATGTATGAGGTGAGCTACTCTATGTCGCCACAGACTTGAAAGAGGCCCTTCTCGTGTATCCCGGTACTGTGTCAGTCTTCGGACATGAGTCGGGGGTTTGTGTGTCAGGCCCCGGCACAGTATTAGTCTTCGGACATGAGTCGGGGGTATTGCATGAGACAGGATATAGATTGCGTACTCCGGTACTGTGTCAGTCTTCGAACATGAGTCGGGGGTTTGTGAGCAGGCCCCGACACAGTATCAGTCTTTGGGACATGAGTCGGGAGTATTTCATATGATGAAGTGATGAATGATGAGATCCGTGTCGCGTATCCCGGTACTGTGTCAGTCTTCGAACATGAGTCGGGGGTTTGTTTGTCAAACCCCGGCACAGTATCAATCTTCGGACATGAGTCGGGGATATTGCATGAGACAAGATAATGAGGTGAGCGACTTTGTGTTGCAACAGACTTGGATGGAGTTCAATCCCTGTGATTGACTCATATGGGATCTTTGTCGCGTATCACGGTGCTGTGTCAGTCTTCGGACATGAGTCGGGGGTTTGTGAGCAGGCCCCGGCACAGCATCAGTCTTCGGACATGAGATATTGCATGAGACAAGATTCGAGTAATAAAGAGTAATGAACGAAAGATAATGTATGAAAGAACGAAGTATGAATGAACGTAAATGCCACGAAGAGGGTAAAGTCTGATCGGATCTAGAAAGAGAAGTGAACGATAATGTAATACGTTGAATGAACAAAGCTAATGAACGTAATGACGAAGATAATAATGATATTATCTGTATATACGTATGATGCTTGATCACGAATTATGTAAGGTATAGTATGTTTTGAAAGAAAGTAAAGAACGGTTTTAACAGAGAAAAGTATGTTTTATTATAAAACTAGGACTCACTCAGCGTCGCTGACTTTTGTATGCATGATAGTTGGTAGGTATATGTTGATGCTGAGGAGTTGCATGCATGGATGCATAAGCTATTGGGAGCATTTTGAGGCTGGCATCCGTAGTTTGACATGTCATGTATTTTGAGATGAAAACTAATGTTGTAAATGACATGTTTTAGTTATAAATGAAAGTTTTAAATTCTCCTGCAAAATTAATATATGTTTTCTAACATTTTATGTGCGATGAACCACCAGCTGTAAGCGTCCCGGGAACGAGGCCTTACAGTTAGTATCGCAATCTGAAGGGAAATCGATTCTATCAGATTTTTTGCAGAGTTTCGCTACTATCGGGCGATTTTAGGTCGATTGAGCTGTGATGAACATATGCGACCAACTTTAGCCCTATTAATACTGAATATGACTTCAATCGGGTAACTGGGCCCAGTAACACTCTTCATTCATGCAATTGGGGCTTAGTCATGTGATTGGCTCCGTCGGTCACCTTCAGTCGCCCAACTAGGTTTCAGTTGTGCGACTGACTCATTCGGTCACCTCCATTTGCACGATTGGTTCATTCTGATGAACCAATCGTACGGCTTGACCCATGCTGATAGTCCAATCATACGAATGGTCCATACTTGTGGTTTAGTCGTGCGATTGGGCTCATACACATGGTCCAATCGTACGACTGGTCCATACTATGATCCAGTCATGCGAATGGCTCATACTTATGAGTTTGACTTTATGAACATTCATAAACTTAACTCTTTTACTTATGGATAATACATTTTGACCATTTATCATCTCAAACACGACCATTTAAACTTAGAAAACTGTTGATAACCTCAGATGTGATCTTTTTAACAACAAAACTTTGTCACCTCATACGTGACCCTTTTACATTTGAAAATCCCATTGGTCACCTCAAACATGACCTATTAGTGAGTGATTCCCAGATTGACTTCCGATGCGTAGTCCGACATTTACCTACTAAATTAACTGAAAGTAACTAAATTAAACAACTAGAAATAAAACACAGTTAAAAACATAATTTTGTAATTTTGTGTGAGGTTGAAATCCTAAGATAAGTATCTACCAAAGTTTTCTTGGACAGTATAGCATCTAGTTACTTTGATCATAACTGGAATGATTCATTATGGAATCATACAGGTTTATCAAATCATTTGGGACATTTTACCAAAGCCTTTTGATGCTAGATTATTGTTTTCATCAAGAGTCATTAGCAAGTTTAGGAAATCATACTAGAACTACAAGATGCACACAACGATTTTGACTTTCGAGAGTTGTAGCTCACGATGATTGCCAGTATACTTGTCCTCTTAAATCCATATACAGATTTTTGACACATATTGGTGATGATTTAAGGTTTAATTATTTCAACAAGCATTTGTGGATCCCACGCTTATATGGTAATCAACGTTCCTCAGGAGATTTTTGAGCGGTCTATGAGTAGCATTCAACAAGAAACTATTCTAGAGCTTTCAAAGTGATGCTAAGCCTCAGGTCAGTGCTACCGCACAACGGAGAGGTGCAAAAAATAATGAATTCTAGAATATTTAGGTTATGCTTATCCTCAGGTCAGTGCCACCGCACAGCAAAGAGGCACACAACCTATCTTCTTGTTTGAGTAATTATCTTCTTTTTGCACAGATCTCACCACCAACATAGGTATTAGCTTGATTGTCTTTTGCATTTTTCATGTGCTTTGCTCATTTTATGGTCATCCGTACACATTTGTGGCGTTTATTTTGCTCGTCACCCTTATGGAACTTTGGTGATTGTGTTAACCAGGGATAAGATGTTAACCCATAGCTTGTTGAACAACTTCGTTTGAACATGAAATCACCAACGAGGTCTACTTATCTATTGTGTCGAAATCTACCGACACTCATCTAATGGTCTAGCAACCTCTAGGTTTACTTTCTCCGTGTTACCTTAGTAGCAGCTAGTTTTACTATCATTTTTCATTTTTATGTTGCTTAGACTTCTCAGACTTATACTTTGAATTTTGCATCTTAACAATTTCATTCTTTTAAAGTCCCAAACTCTTTGTTCCTATGTACTATCATTTTCCATAGACATTGAATCAGTATCACAGATACGATCTCATTATATTAGCTACACTATCCTCTCCCTTGTTTTTTAGTACTGAAATTTAAAACAACTAATTTAATACTAATGTAACCTATTCTCCCCCTAAAATTCTAAAACCAAAAATGTTTTTGCGTTTAGAATATTAATAGGCAAAAAAATAAAATAAAATAAAATAAAAAATAAAAATGATGTCTACTTGTCGGACTAAGTACTATCTTCGTCAGAAATCACTTCACTTTTCTTTTTAAAGCCGTTGACCTCTAACAGATATAAAAAACGTGGTTTATCAAAAGCTTTTATGTAGAGGTCAGCGCGTTGAAAATCCGTATTAATTTTAACAACATCGATTAAATTCTTTTCAAAACAATCACGTATAAAGTGATATTTAATGCTGATGTGTTTGGTCTTAGGATGTTGGACTGGATTTTTAGTTACAGTTATAGCAGCAGAATTATCAACAAATATAGGAGTGTTAGAGAATTTCAAACCATAGTCCCGCATTTGCTGTTGAATCCAGATGATTTGTGAACAGCAGCTTGTAGCAGCAACATATTCAGCTTCACACGTTGATAGAGCAACTGATGTCTGCTTCTTACACTGCCACGTGACTAATCGTCTCCCAAAGAATTGACATCCTGCTGAAGTTGACTTGTAGTTCACTTTGCAGCCGCCATAATCCGAGTCACTGTACGCTGTAAGCTCAAAGTCATCATCATGAGGATACCACTATTCAAGTGTTGGAGTAACCTTCAGATAACGAAATATCCTTTTGACACCTATGAGATGATTGACTTTTGGTTTTGCCTGATATCTGGAGCACAGACACGTCGCGTACATGATATCAGGTCTTGATGCAATGAGGTACATGAGGGATCCGATCATTCCTGGTACATAGTGGCATCCACCATATCACCATTTTCGTCGGGTTCTACGTCATGGTTTGTAGCAAGTGGAGTCCCAACTGCGGAAGCATTCTCCATATCGAACCGACTTAGATATCACCTACATACTTGGTCTGATGTAGAAAATGTCCTTTGGTGTCTGATCCACCTGTAACCCGAGAAAGAACTTCATCTCTCCCATGGCACTCATCTCAAACTCGACTTTCATAACTGCTTCAAATTCTTTACATAGTTCTTCGTTTTTGGAACCGAAGATTATGTCATCAACATAAATTTGAATAAGCAGTAAGTCACCATCCTTTTCTTTAATGAACAATGTACAGTCAATCACTCCTCTACGAAATTTGTGTTTCACAAGATGAGTCGAGAGTTTTTCATACCATGCTCTTGGGGCTTGATGGAGCCCATAGAGAGCCTTGTCTAGTTTGTAAACTCTGTCCCGATGATACGGATCCTCAAATCCTTCGGGTGACTGACATACACTGTCTCCCGGATTTCACCATGAAGAAATGCACTCTTTACATCCAGTTGGTATACTTTAATCTTCATGTTAGATGCATAGGCTATGAAGATACGGATTACTTCCATTCTCGCCACAGGTGCAAAGGCTTCATTGTAATCAATCCCCTCGACTTGTCAAAATCCTTGAACTACAAGTCGAGCCTTGTTTCTGATTATGACACCTTGGTCATATTTCTTACATTTCAAGACCTAATTGTTGCCAATGACCTTAGCTCCTTTAGGTCTATCCACCAGTGTCCATACACCTAACTTCTTGAATTGAAGAAGTTCTTCTTGCATGGCACTCACTCATGCATCGTCGTTTAAGGCTTCACAAACATATTTTGGCTCAAATTAAGACACAAAACATCGATACACACCATCGTGAAGATATCCCTTTTCCATTATCGAGGCATAATCAGCTGAGTATAGTTGATTTCTTGTCTGAACTTCTAATCTTACATCTCAAATGACATTGTCCAAAGGATGATAAACATTTAAATGTGATCCAGGAGTGGTGGGTACTACTACCTCATGATCCAGATTGTGAACAAAAGGTTCGGTATCTGAGACAGTAGGAGTGGGAGGTTTCGAAGTGTCAGAGGCATCAACATCAGATGCTTGTGTACTTGAAGTAGTAGGAACCTATTCCTCCTGATCCACCTAATCGTTCTCCATGTCTTCATCATCAGAGGAGGAGTCGCTTACTTATAGTGTCTCCCCTGAATGACTGGAAGACTCACCTTGTGAACCTGATGTTGTTGAGTCTTGTGACGGTGTGTTTAAGACATCATACATTATTTTTGTTGCTAACTCATCTCCAGGAAGGGAGAGAAGGATGTTGAAGGACTTAAAGAATCCATCAAAATCGAAGAAGAATGCGGGTACTTTTCCAGCCAAGGGGTGGTGTATCTCTGAACGTCGACATTACACCACACTTCTACTTGACCCGTTGAGTTGTTATAAACTCTCTTATTTGGTATGTTGTATCCTAGAAAGATTCCTTCTTCAGCCTTCTCGCTGAACTTCCCTGACTGAGTTTTCTTCAAAAGAGTACATGGTGCTCCAAACGGTTCGAGGTACTCTAAATTAGGTTTACGTTGTTGCAGTAACTCGTAACACATTTTACCATGACGCTTGACCACCGGGACTCGATTTAGAGTGTAACATGCATTGGCAACTGCCTCATTCCGAATTGAATGGGCAGTTTCGAGTCTGCTAGCATTGTCCGGGTTGTCTCTATCAAGCTGTGATTCTTTTTCTCAGCAACTCCATTTATTTGAGGAGTGTAGGTAGATGTGAACTGGTGCACAATTCCTTTTTCTTTGCAGAATGCCTCCATCCATTGGTTGTTGAACTCGGTACCATTGTCTGAGCAAACTTGTCGTACCTTCAGCTTGTAGAGTGACTCCAATGTAGTTACTAGTTCTTCGAATGATTCAAATGTCTCTGATTTGGATTTCAGAAACATTACCCAAGAGAATCTTGAGTAATCATCTGTAACTACATAGCAGTAGAGGTCGCCAGCAATGCTCCTTGTACTGACTGGACCAAACAGATCCATGTGTAGAAGCTCAAGAGGTAACTCAATGGAGTTAAGTTTCTTAGCCTTGTGAGCCTTCTTGGTCCATTTTCCCTTCTTATAAGCGACACAGAAATCTAGTAGTTGGAAGTTCTTAACGTTTACGCCACACACTAGATCATTCTAAATCAAGTGGTTCATCTTTCGAGGATTTATGTGTCCCATTCTCCTATGCCAGGAAATGGAGTCCTTCTCTGTTGCCTTTGACAAGAAGCATTGTACTTGATGATCAGTTGTGGAGGCCTTTGATAGATCCAAGACATATAAATCATATATCTTGAAGCTGACATTAAGACTTGGTCCTCCGGGATTACATACTCCTTCTTCAACACATAACATTTCTTGTTGTCAAAGACTACCTTAAAGCCTTTGTCACAGATTTGGGATATAGAAAGTAAGTTATTTCGAAGTTGTTGAACATAGTTTACCTTATCAAACTTCACTTTCTGGTTTCTCACTTCTCCTTGAGCTGTGATGTAGCCTCTTTATTTTAGCAAAACAAAACTTGTCCTGCTTTAATTTGTTTGACTTAAAAGGAGAGACAAGTTCCCAGTCATGTGCCTTGATGCACCACTATCAATAATCTAGGTATTTGTAGAAGCACATAGCGGACACCCTGCATATTTGAAGGAAATGATTTATTTAGGTAAGGGACCCAAGCCTTAACTGGCTTGGGTGACCCAGAGGCATCACACATCATAAATTCTACGCACTGTCCATTAGAAGGTGAGGGCAGGTCTGTTTTTTTCTTGTTCTCATTATCAGACACTGAACTTAATTTTTCCTTCCATAACGTAGTTTTGTGTAAGGACTGTTTGTGATAAACAGACGACTGGCTTACAGTTTGAACTTTATATTCACTAATCTTTTGGTGGAGTGATAGAACTCGGTTTCAAAGACCTTGGTTTAGTGTCATGAAGTTCAACTTTCTTCCTTGGTCTGATACTAAGGACAATAAGAAGTGATGTGTCCATACTTTTCACAGTTGTAGCACGATCTACTTTCAACGTGTTGGTGGAATGGTTTCTGTGGTTAGGTTGTTTGGGTTTTGACACTTCTTAACAAAATTCATGCTTTGAACATTTTTAGCATCTTTAACCTTTCGTTTATTTGGACTAAGACATGGTGCACGTGATTGTGTTGATACATGTTTGTCCCTAGATCATGATATGTGATGTAATAGATCTTGTTTGGTATGATTAATGAAATGATATTAATAGTCTGTTAGTTATAATGTTTAATAGTTCATTAATGAGTCGTGACTGAATTGATTTGGTTTATGATTATTTGAATGGTTGCACATTAAGTTATATTAATTAAAACATTCAAACTTAACTTAATGAAGTTCTCATACGAATGGCTCATGCGAATGAACCATACGCATGAATAACTTCACACGATTGACTGAGTCGTGCGACTGAACCAGGAGACTGGATCAGTCGCACGATTGTAATATAAGATTCGCTCAGTCGCACGACTAAACACTCAGTCGTACGAATGAATCAACCGCATGGTTCAATCGCACGACTGAACCAGACTAATGGTTCAGTCGCACGATTGAATAATACCAACCTATAAATACAACTCAATTCGTGAAAAAGAAAAACACTCGATCAATTACGATTCCAAAGGTACCCGAGCCGTCCAGAAACTTCCAATTCGTTCTCCAAGTTCACAGAACACATTAGATCGATTCCCAATCGATTTCTAACGTTAGTTTCAATCCTTGATTGATTCTTCGTGTGTTCTCACTGATTGGATCGCCAATCAAATAGGATTCCGCACTATTTGATCTGGTTACACGTTAATCTCCAGGTATTTCGGTCAAATATCAGGTCCTAACAAGTGGTATCAGAGCTTTTGGCTCTTGATTACGTGTTGATTCAATCAAGATTGCATAAAAGTTTGTGTTTTTGCACTAAAAACGCAATCTTTGGCATCAAAAGTGATCTTGGAAGTTCCCTGCTCATCGAAGTGTGGTTTCTACGGACTTAGGCATTAGAACTTGTGAAATTTCGAATCTTTACGGCTGAAACCCGTCAAACCTAGAAATTTTCGCAAAACAGCAGCTTCAGTCGCACAAGTGACTCATTCGCACGACTGGACTCCATTCGCATTGCTCATACGCACGATTGGACATAGTCGCACCCTCATTCGGCCGACTGAACCGTTCGTTCGCATAGCTCATACGCATCAGATTCATTCGCACGACTGAACCAATCGCCTAGTTCAGCCGCACGATTGAACCAATCGCAGAGTTTATACGCACGATTAGCTCATTCGCATCCTTCAGTCGCATCAGTGAAAGTTTGTTTGATTAGATTATAAGTTTATTAGTCATGGACGATCAGATGTCAGCCTTTACTGCTGGGAAGGACTCAAGGATACAGAACCTGCTGTTGTTTGAGAGTGAGGTGGAGAATCACAATAAACCACCAAAGCTTTTGACTTTAGATGAGTTTCCCCACTGGAAACAACGTTTGAGATCTATCTTAATGGAGTAGATCCTAATCTGTGGGAAGCCATTGAGATTGGTTATAGTACACGGTGGGAGCTGATGGAGTTAAGCTAACATTAAGTGGGATGACAGACGCACAGAAAGTAAAGTACAATGCAGAGAAAAGAGTTTATGCATTGATCACTCAGTCTATCCCCAAAGACATATTCCACCAGTATTCAAGAACAAGCAGTCCAAGAAACTGTGGGATGAGCTAGAGAAGAGATATGATGGGAATGCATCATTGAAGGCATCAAGGCAAAGAAGTTAAAGAAGGAATTCGATAACTTCTCATCAATGGTAATGAAAGTTTAGACGAAGTCATAGACAGATTCTACCACTTGATGAGCGAATTGCATACACATGGAGTGGCTACTTCCATGGAAGAGAAAGTAAGCAACTTCGCAGACGGATTGCCTGATAAGTGGGCTACATTCGTGTCTAACCTGAGACAGAATGGAATACTTGTAAAGCTGGATATAAATGACTTCATTCTTAAGTTGCGAGAAGAAGAGCACTAAGGATGAAGTATAGAGCTCAGAAGTCTTCGTACACACAAAATCCAGCTTTATACAACGCCACGCCTCAAGCTAAGACATCTGGAGCACCACTTCAGACTGCTTTCGTGTCTAGCTCGTCAGGTCCTTCACATGCTTCTCCTTCTGGATCAGACACGTCTGGGTCATCATGTACCCATATATTGGATCAGAAGCAAACGCTACCAAACTGAAGATCGAGAACCTCGGTAATGTGACCGTGGAAGTAGCTCGAGAGCATATGGATCTTTTAGCAGCAGTGGTTCATTCATATGATGGACTTGTTGCCGGGAAGATTGGAAACTGCCATCTGGCAGATGAGGACTACGAGCAGGAGGATGAGATGGAGCTTGAGAGAATAGATATAATGTGGGCCTTAGCAAGTGCTGTCCGGGGCGAAGAAATTGTGAAAAAGACTGGACAGAACTTGGTTGCTACTAAGGATACCACCTTTGGCTTCGACAAGAGTAAAGTGACCTGCTTTAACAGTGGTGAGAAGGGGCACTTCAAAAGAGAATGTGTCAAGCCAAAAAAGACGGGGAATGGGAACCCGTTCTCATCCTTTACTCGCCAAGACAAGCAAGCCTCTAGTTCTACTTCATCAAACAAGGATCCAAAAGCCTTAACTGCTCATGATGATGAAGGACAGGATTGGAGTTTTAGGTTTGTCTCACCAGGAGAATCTAACATTGACAGTGTTGAGGATATTGATGATGATTCTGCGAGTGAAGGTGATCTAGCAATTGAGATAGCAATGTCACATAGTGAAGAAACAACTGCAGCCGAGGTCAGTACAAACCAATTGAGGAAGTTTCCACGTCAGAGACAGAAAAGTCAGAATCACCAGAACCAGAAACATCTGATGCTGCACTGATGGTTAACTCTTCTGAACACCAATCAGGTAAGTACCACTGACCAAATTTTTAATAATCATGCTTGTTCTGATGTGATACTTTTAGGAATAGCATAGATGAAAATTTTGCTAGGTTATTAGATCATAATGATAACTTAGTAAAAGATTTACGTCTGTGCACTGAGGCTAATAGAGTACTAAAACAAAATGAGCATAGTTATAAAGAAAAAAATAGACCTATTGACTAAAAACTTAGGGAAACCGAAGTAGTGGCTTTTAACCAAGCAAATGACATTAGGTACTATCTAAACTCCCTAGAAGACACTAAGAAACAAAAGGCAGTTCTAGAAGTAGAAGTCAATTCACTAAAACAGAAACTGCATAGTTGGACTAGTTCTTCACACATAGTTCAACACTTAGTGAGAGAAAGGAATAACGGGGAGGGATTAGGCTACAAAGTGGTTCCACCACCACCTGAGACCTTGATGAACACTAAGTCTAGACCAGTAAATAATAACCCATCAAGGATCATGTGGTGACTACTCCTCTTGTTACTGATCCAGACACCTCATGTACATCTACTGAATCTGGTCAGAAACAAAAGGAGGCACTTCAAAGGCAAAGGGTAAATTGCCTTGTGTTAATTTGGAAAATGAATTTGAAAGTTAACTGAAGTCAGGGTCAAACAGAGTCAAATCAGAACCTAAAGGACTTCAAATGCTACTTTTCACATGCTTCAAGTCAAAAACCAGTTAACCAAAAAGTGAAAACGGTTAAAACAGTAAATTTTGTTAAATCAGAGAAAACATCAAACATACAAGAGTCAAAAACTAAAGTGATTGATGTTACTAGAGTGTCACGCACTTCTCCACAAAGAAAGTCTACTCATAAAGTTGATAGCAGGTCATGCTACAACTGTGGAGAATGGGACACAATGCTTCCTATTGTCATTTCTATCAGACACCTAGGAAGAAGATTGATCTTCAGGACTCTAGACCTAGGTCTTCTAAGCGGAGTTCTCTAACTCCACCTAGAAGATCTAGTGAACCTAAAGTCCAACCTGTAAGCCAGACGACTGTTTATCATAAACAGGCATTGCACAAATCTGGCTTATGGAAAGAAAAGTCCACTTATGTGTCTAATACTGATGACAAGAAGGAACCTGAGCTACCCTCACCCTCTAAGGGTCAATGGGTGGAGTTTATGATGTGTGATGCCTCTGGGAAACCCAAGACAGTCAAAGCTTGGGTTCCTAACCTAAACTAATTCATTTACTTTGTATGTGCAGGGTGTTCGATACAGTGCTGAGACTAACACGTGGATTGTAGACAGCAGAGCATCCAGGCACATGACAGGAAATAGAGCCCTGTTATCTAACGTCAAACAAATAAAAGGAGGGCATGTTTCCTTTGCAGGAAACAAAGGAGGCTATATCACAGCTCAGGGAGAAGTGGAAATCAGAAAGTTAAGTTTGATAAGGGAACTACGTTCAACAACTTCAGAACAACTTACTTTCTGTTTCCCAAATCTGTGATAAAGGATTTAAAGTCATCTTCGATAACCAGAAGTGTTACATGCTGAAGAAAGAATATATGATCCCAAAGGACCAAGTTCTGATGACTGCTTCAAGATATAAAGACCTTTATGTCTTGGATCTGTCAACAGCTGCTACAACGGATCATGAGGTTCAGTGTTTTTTATCTAAAGCTACTGAGAAGGATTCAATCTCCTGGCATCGGAGAATGGGACACATTAGTCAAAGGAAGATGAATCATTTGATTCAGAAGGATTTAGTGAGAGGAGTAAATGTCAAGAACTTCCAACTTCCTGACTTTTGTGTAGCTTGCAAGAAAGAAGGCAAACAGACAAAGAAGGCTCATAAGGAAAAGAAAGTTCATTCAATAGAACTTCCTCTTGAGCTTCTTCACATGGATCTGTTTGGTCCAGTTAGTACAAGGAGCATTGCAGGCGACGTGTACTGTTTTGTGGTCACTGATGACTACTCAAGGTCACTTGGGTAATGTTTCTGAAATCCAAATCAGAAACTTTGGAGACATTCAAGGAATTAGTAACCACACTGGAATCCCTCTACAAGCTAAAAGTTCGACAAATACGCTCAGACAACGGGACAGAATTCAAGAATCAGGGATGGAGGCATACTGCAAGGAAAAGGAATTGTGCATCAATTCACTTCTGCTTACACACCTCAGATGAATGGAGTTGCTGAGAGAAAGAACAGGAGTTTAATAGAGACAGCACGGACTATGCTGGCAGACTCGAAACTGCCTATCCAATTCTGGAATGAGGCAGTGGCAAATGTGTGTATACACTGAATCGAGTCCAAATAGTCAAGCGCCACGGAAAGACATGTTATGAGCTACTACAAAGACGCAAACCGAATTTGGAGTATCTTGACCCTTTTGGCGCACCGTGTACACTATTGAAGAAGACACAGAAGGAAAATTCAGCGAGAAGGCAGTTGAAGGAATTTTTCTAGGATACAACATACCGAACAAGCGAGTTTACAATAACTCAATGGGTCTTGTAGAAGTGTGGTGTAATGTCGACGTTCAGAGATATACCACAACACCTACAGGCAAAGGACCTGCATACTTCTTCGATTATGATGGATTCTTCAAATCCTTCAACATCCCTCTCTCTCCCTCGGATGATGAGTTAGCTACTAGGATGATGTATGATATTCTAAATACACCATCTAGCACATAGGAAGAATCATTTACTCAGTCAGAAGGGGTGGTTGATGACAGTGACTCATCCTCTGAAGATGAAACTGAAGCAGATGACCAGAACAGTCAGGAGGAACAGGTTCCAGTTCCTGAAAGTCCACAAGCATCCATAAGTGATGCACCCTCGACTTTGGAACCTCAAACTCCACCATCCTCAGATGCAGAACAAAATGTTCATAATCTTGGTTCGGAGGTGACTGTGCCGACTACTCCAGGATCACGACTAAACGTCTATCATCCCCTTGACAATGTTATTGGAGATGTCCGATCAGGAGTACAAACCCGAAATCAGCTATACTCAGCTGATTACGCCTCAGTTATGGAGAAAGGTTACATTCATGATGGTGCTTATCGATGTTTTGTTTCGCAGGTTGAGCCAAAATATGTCAGTGAAGCACTAAATGATGAGGTGGGTGAGTCCATGCAAGAAGAACTTCTGCAGTTTAAGAAGTTAGGTGTATGGACTCTGGTTGATAGACCTAAAGGTGCTAAAGTCATTGGCACCAAATGGGTACTAAAATGCAAGAAGGATGACCAAGGAGTCATTATCAGGAACAAAGCTCGACTGGTGGTTCAAGTTTTCTCCAAGTCGAGGGGATTGACTATAATGAGGTGTTTGCACCCGTGGCAAGGATGGAAGCTATTCGTATCTTCCTTGCCTATGCATCGTACATGAAAATTAAAGTCTACCAATTAGATGTGAAGAGTGCATTCCTTCATGGGGAAATCAGGGAAACAGTCTATGTAAGTCACCCGAGGGATTTGAAGACCCTTATCATCGGGATAGAGTTTACAAGCTCGACAAAGCTTTATATGGGCTTCATCAAGCTCCTCGAGCTTGGTATGAGAAACTCTCGACTCATCTTGTGAAACACGGATTTCGCAGGGGAGTCATGACTGTACACTGTTTATTAAAGAAAAGGATGGCGACCTACTGCTTGTACAGATATATGTTGATGACATAATCTTCGGGTCAAAGAACGAAGAGTTATGCAAAGAGTTTGAAGCAGTGATGAAGAAAGAGTTTGAGATGAGTGCTATAGGGGAGATGAAGTTCTTTCTCGGGTTACAGGTGGATCAAACACCTAATGGGATCTTTCTACATCAGACCAAGTATGTAGGAGACATTCTCAGTCGCTTTGACATGGAGAATGCTCTGCTGCTGGGACTCCACTTGCTACGAATCATGATATAGCACCTGATGAGAATGGAGATCTTGTAGATGCCACTATGTACCGAGGAATGATTGGATCCCTCATGTATCTCACTGCCTCAAGACCTGATATCATGTATGCTACATGTTTATGTTCCAGATATCAGGCTAAGCCTAAGGTCAATCATCTGATCGGGTCAAAAGGATTTTTCGCTATCTAAAGGGTACACCCACTCTGGGGTTGTGGTATCCTCATGATGATGATTTTGAGCTCACGGCGTATATGACTCGGATACGGAGGAGGCTGCAAAATGAACTACAAGTCTACATCAGCGGGGTGTCAATTCTTTGGGAGAAGATTAGTTACATGGCAGTGTAAGAAGCAGACATCGGTTGCATTGTCAACCTGTGAAGCCGAATATGTTGCTGCTGCAAGTTGCTGTTCACAAATCATTTGGATTCAACAGCAAATGCGGGATTACGGTTTAAAATTCTCATCTACTCCTATTTTTGTTGATAACTCTGCTGCAATTGCAGTAACTAAAAATCCGGTTCAACATCCTAAGACCAAACACATCGGTATTAAATACCACTTCATAAGAGACTGTTTTGAAAAAAACTTAATTGATGTGGTTAAAATTAATACTGATTTTCAACGTGCTGACCTCTATACTAAAGCCTTTGATAAACCACGTTTTCAATATTTGCTAGAGGTCAACGGCGTTAAAAAGAAAAGTGAGGTAATTCCTGATGAGAATAATGTGTAGTCCGATGTAGTTTCGTTAAAGTTTATTTTATTTTATGTTATCTGTTTTTTTCTTTTTGTCTGTTATATTTAAACTCATGCTATTTTGCTGTTTATTAAAATCCAAAAATAATTAAATCCGAAATGATTTTAGTATTTTAGGGGGAGAATATGTCAGCAAGTTAACATTACAAAAAAAATGAGGGAGAAGGGGTAACTAGCTGAAATGAGGTAGATTGTGTCTGTGATACCGATTCAATACCTTTGGAACATGATAGTACACAGGAACAAATCAAGAGGGATTTTAAAAATTTAAGTTTTGAAAAGATGCAAAAGTTCAAAGTATAAGTCTGTGTAGTCTAAGCATATAAAAAGGGGAAGATGATAGAAAACTGGCAACTCCTAAGGTGACACAAAGAAGTAGACTTAGAGGCTGCTAGACCACAAATGATATGTTGGTAGATTCAACACAATAGACAATTAGACCTGATTGGTGATCTCAAGATCAAACTAAGTTGTTCAACTGACTGTGGGCTTCCATCTTATCACTGGTTAACACAATCAAATATATTCCAATAAGGGGTAATGAGCATTTAAATGCCACAACGTGTGCGGATGACCATAATTAGAGCAAAGCAAGAAAAAAATGAAAGACAAATGCAATAAAGCTAATGACTTATGTTGTTGGTGCATATTGTGTAAAATAAAATAAGCTGCTCTAACAAGGAGATAGGTTGTGTGCCTCTGCTGTGCGATGGCACTGACCTGAGGATAAGCATAACCTAGATATTCTAGAATTCATTGTTGTTTGCCGCCTCTCTGCTGTGCGATGGCACTGACCTGAGGACAGGCTTCTATTGAAAGCTCTAAGAATAGTCTCTTCTTGTAATAATACCCAGAGACCGCTCAAAAACCTCTGAGGAATGTTGATTACCATATAAGTGTGGGATCCACAAATGTTAGCTGAAAAAATTAAACCTAAATCAGTCACCAGTCTGCGTCAAAAGTCTGTGTATGGATTTAAGTGGACAACATACTGACAATCTTAGTGGCTACATGCTCAAGAGTTCAAATCAATGTGAAAATCTAAGAGTTTCAGTATGATTTCCTTAAGTTGCTAACGACTCTGGATGAAACCGAGAATTAAGCATCAAAAGTTTTAATAACAAGTCTCAAATGATTTGATGTTCCTGTATGATTCCAAAATTGAATTGGTCCAGATATGATCAATCTAAGTTGAAGCTGTCTACTCCCTAACCAAATCCCTTAGATTTCCATCTTAGGGTTTTATCTCTCACAAAAGTCCAAAAATGAACTTTATTTGTGTAGTTAGTTTAAGTTTTTATGTAATCTTTTAATTTGTGCATCTGTCGGACTACATCAGGGAAATCAGAAGGGAATTAACTTACCTAAAAGGGTCATGTCTGAGATGGCCACATGTTTTCAAATTTTAAAAGGTCACATCTGAAGTGACTGAATTGGTTAAGAGCTTATAATGTCTATTTCAAAAGGTTAAAATGTTCAAAAATGGCAGAAAATCTACCAAGTGTGACCCATTCACACGATTGGACCATGAATATGGACCAACATGCGAATGGATCCCATTCGCACGATTGGACCATGAATATGGACCAACCATGCGAATGGATCCCATTCGCACGACTGGACATGAAATTGAGTCATTCAACCGAATGGTGTTTAAGAATGATCCTTCGACCACCGAATGACAGGGTGCGAATGAGTCAGTCAACCGACTGAGACTTAGTCGGTTAATTGAGATGCGAATAAAGGTGACCGAATGAGTCAGTGACCGACTGAGACTCAGTCGGCCGACTGAAAGCGACCGACTGGACCAATCGCACAACTGAACCTCAGTCGCCCGAATGAACTGAGCGAATGAGGCCAGTCGGCCGATTGAAATTAGGGTCAGTATTTAAAGGGCCTCAGTCGATCGCATCTCACTCATCACTCCCAATCGCACTCAAATCGCTTTCTTTACCGTTACTCTGCCAAAATCTCTAGAGATAGTTGTTCACATTGCAATTCATCTCTGACTTTCGATTGACAAGAATCAAGGTACATTGCAGTTCAATCTTGTAGAAATCAGAAGATTTTGAGTCCAATTTGGGTTATTCGAATGAAACATTGATAGATTGAAAAATGCCCTAATAACCTACATAAACTAAGCTAAATGTTAAAATTAAGTTTAATAGGTCATTAGTGACGAGATGGCGAGTCCAATGAACTAGATATAGAGGTGTAAAACAAAAAATCGGTGAAACTGAAAATGTGAATCGCACAGTTGGTCTTCATGCGAATGGACAGCCAGATGAACTTCAGTCGCACGACTGAAGGGCTCAAACTGCCCATACGCATGGCTGAACCATGCGTATGAAGTTCAGTCGCATGACTGAGGTAACCGCATGAACGTATATGCGTAGGAGACCAATCGCACACTCTGAGATACGTATGGGGTCAATTGCACGACTGAAACCCATTCGTACCATTCAATCGTACGACTGAACCCCTTTCGCATGGTTCAATCGCACTGTTGAACTCAGTGCACAATTTCAATCGCATAACAGAAAGATGTTCTTCAAGCTTAATGAGTTCATTGCTTTTTAGTAAATGGTACTAATGTTTACTATCTTTGTGTAACAGATGGCAAGTAGATGGACTATGAGCACAAAGCATAATATATGTGCCCATCTGGACTTAACATCCAGAAATGCTGCAGAATTCTCTGGCATTATCACGTTTCTATTGAGATCACGGATTGCACATGCCATCTCTACCCCTTGCACCCCATATCGATCCATTCAACAAGCCTTCTGGGAGGGCGCTACGTTGATAGATCATCTGAACCTCACTGCATAAGAAGTACCATATTTGGCGAGGATATTACCGTTTCTGAGGAGGATCTAAGGATTGTACTTCAATTAGGGGATGACGGTGACTGCCCAACCGTCTACACCCCCTCACTGTCAGAGGATGTTTTCTCAGAGCCAAATACTCTGGGGACATCAATTCAGGGGTACTCAAAAAGAGTAACCTTTGTCCTCAGTTTAAATACCTTGCACACGTGCTGCTAAAGTGCATGGCTTCAAGAAAAGGTGGGTTTGATGAGCTGTCGGATCAGATGCAAAACGCATACGTTGCGTTGGTGCTGAACCATCCGTTCAGCTTCTCTAAGATGATCTTCACCTATCTAGTGGAGAACATCGAGGGGAAAGGAAAGGAAGCCTTCTGTATGTACCCACGGTTTATGCAAATGATAATAGATCAGAAGCTTCCTTCCCTGCCAAAAGAACAAGAGGATTCGGTGGTATTGGAGGTAATGGATGACACCACCCTGGGAAGGATGAAAGTATACCGGGGAAAGCAAGTGAAGCCTCGGTCAGGAGGTTGTTTGGTCATCTTGCCAGAGAAGACTATGTAGTGCCGGAAAAGAGAAAGTGGCGTCACGAGGACAGTGACTCTGATGTGGAACAGATAGCCCTACCCACTCTTGACTCAGATGAGGATGACAGTGGGGATGATGCTATTCCACTCAGAGGCACTGTGTCTGATTCTGTACCTCCTGTGTCTGTCACATCTGCTGAAGTAACTGAGTCAGCGGGATTTCATCACGATTTTGTTCTTAACGAGGAGGATGAGGCTGATTCGGATGAGGAGCCACTTACCCGAACTGTGGGAAGGAAAGTTGTTCCCACAGAACATGGGTTACTGGTTGTGGGTGAACAACCGAGAGGCTGATCGATAGAGAAACTGACCGGAACAAGAATGTCCCAACTTAGCTCAGGCGGGGTGCGTCGGGCGTTCTCTCCTCAACTGGATCAAGGAGGAAGAGAATGGCCAAACCCCATGGCCAGAAAAAGCAAGAAGTATAGAACCAAACCCCTTCACATACCAATTATAAATCACCACATCCACCACATCCCCAACATCCACACACTCAACCACCTCTATCACACATCCCCACCATACCTTCCACACGCTTCCCTCCACCACACCATTCTTCACTCACTCATCACCTCCACCACTATACAGACCTATCTTCACTACCGCCACTTCCACCACCACTAGCCACCAAACCGAGCCCTCAGCCTATCCCTCACACACCTATAGATCTCCTCTACTCCAATCGGGTAGAGGAACAGTTGTCGGCGTTAAACAGAATGGTGTTGCGATTGCTGGCGGCTGATGAGGAAAAGACAACTCAGATCCGCCAGCTTACTGACCTGACTGCTGCACAATCGCATAAAATTGCAGAGCAGGATCGAGTAATTGAGGAGCAGGCCCAGAGATTGGCTGCTCAGAGCACCTAGATGGACCAACTCCAAGCTCAAAGTGTCGCAGCAGGTAAGCAAATAGAGGAGTTGGAAAAGGCTAAGAGGACCATTTTGCTAAAATTGAAAGGATCAAAGCAGGACCTTTAAAGATAAGGGATGGGGACAAGATAATGAAGATGATGAAGACGATGAGGATAATGAGAGTGAAACTGATGAAGAGAAAACCGAAGAATGGTGTGAAGATGAAGACACTGACGGAGGAGAAGCAGCTGAATCTGTCCAGCTCCAGGGCAAGAGAAAAGATCAAAGAACAGACAAGATCAGTCAGCTTCTGCTTCTGCACCTTCACGTGAAGAGCGGAGGGTTCAGGATAAAAGTAAATAGTAGATGTTTATGTATTTATTTACTTTTGTATTCTGTATTGAAAAACCATGTACTAATGTTTATATTAAGTTAATGCATTTTGTTTGATAAATACTAATGATTTGAGTGTGAAATGTGTAAATCAAACAGATCCAAAGTACAACAGAGATGAGTTTGATATTGCTCCCCTTCAACAGGTCAAGTCTCAACTCACAATGATTCTTGATCTGCAAGGGATTGTCAGAAGGTCAGTGAGTTATACCCCTGAAGAAGGTGAAATAATTCATGACCTATCTAACGAGCAACTGGCAGAGATGTTCAGACTCAATCCTGATGAAATTGTCAAGGATGCTCCAACAGTTGATTCAACCAGTGACGAAGAACTAAATGACGTTGATGAAGTTGAGGTTGAAGATATTGCTGCAGAAGAGTACCCTCAGTACGCTGACAACGAGGGTAATGTGGTCCCCAATCTGGGTGAGTCCCTAGTCAGTGATATGTTTGAGGTACTAGACAAGATGGAGCAGGAAACAGGAAAGACCGAAGGAACCGCCCAAGCCTCAAATGATGACGTAGACATTCGAAAGGCTGAGTGGGCTGAATGTTTTAAAGAAGTCAGAGCCCAACGTGCTGCACCGAAGAGAGAGGGATGCCTACACCAAGTTCTACAGGGTCAAGAAACATCTTACGGTGTCAGGCAGGATTATAGCATGGGCATTTTGATGATCTTAACGTTTATGCCGTTAAGAGGGAGAAGGGCATAGAGTACTTTAGATTTCCACATGATCTAAAGACTCTACCAGGTTTTGAACTCAACCAGCTGGCCAAATTGAAGCTGTTGTATGTTGACCCGAGAAAGATGTCAGGCCGGTTTGAGGCTGCCCTAAAGAAAGAGTACCACACCAGGTGGATTAACTTCAGACCTTAACAACCTACAAGGTATATTAGAAGGTCTGAGATGGATGCCATTACTGGAAAATCAAAGATTGTGTTGAAGTGGAATCCTCCACGCACAATGTCAAGAATCCCACTTCGGGAAATGACAAAGGATTTCACACCACACTTTAAGTGGTGGTACTATGATTGGAGAACAGCAGAAGCGGTCATAGTCCTAGATAAAGAGGGCCAAATGGATACCATCAGGGTATTCGACCCAATGTGGCTAACCACTTGTCTGCTAATGATGTCTATACATTATACAAGTGGCCACTGTTTTATGACACACAAGACATTGTACAAGCCCTCCAGTTCAAAAATGTTATACGACTTTGCTTCGTGTTTGATATTCACGCAGGAGTCACACAAGAGGACAAGTACAAGAAATATTAGGAGGTAATGAAGAAAACAAGACATTAGAGAGATCTAGGTCCAAGGGGGAGTTTGTTGATACATGTTTGTCCCTAGATCATGATATGTGATGTAATAGATCTTGTTTGGTATGATTAATGAAATGATATTAATAGTCTGTTAGTTATAATGTTTAATAGTTCATTAATGATTCGTGACTGAATTGATTTGGTTTATGATTATTTGAATGGTTGCACATTAAGTTATATTAATTAAAACATTCAAACTTAACTTAATGAAGTTCTCATACGAATGGCTCATGCGAATGAACCATACGCATGAATAACTTCACACGATTGACTCAATCGCGCGACTGAACCAGGAGACTGGATCAGTCGCACGATTGTAATATAAGATTGGCTCAGTCGCACGACTGAACACTCAGTCGTACGAATGAATCAACCGCATGGTTCAATCGCACGACTGAACCAGACTAATGGTTCAGTCGCACGATTGAATAATACCAACCTATAAATACAACTCAATTCGTGAAAAAGAAAAACACTTGATCAATTACGATTCCAGAGGTACCCTAGCCGTCCAGAAACTTTCCAATTCGTTCTCCAAGTTCACAGAACACATTAGATCGATTCCCAATCGATTTCTAACGTTAGTTTCAATCCTTGATTGATTCTTCGTGTGTTCTCACTGATTGGATCGCCAATCAAATAGGATTCCGCACTATTTGATCTGGTTTACATGTTAATCTCCAGGTATTTCGGTCAAATACCAGGTCCTAACAGATTGGTTAACTTGTTTGGTTTTTTTGGGTTCAGTATGAGACATGCTTGAACCTGACTTTATCTTAACCTCTTCAAATTGTTTATCCAAATTAACAATAGGCAACTTACCTTTAGATTGAAAAGTGGCCTCTTTTGTTTAGTGACAGATTCCTCCGATTTACTCATGGAATCTAGATCACTAACTAGAGGAGTGGACACCACATGATCCTTGACAGGGTTGTTATTTACTGGTCTACATTTGCATTTAACATTGTCTCATGTGGTGGTGGAACTAGTTGTATCCCAACCCCTCCCTATTGTTTCGTCCTCTCACTAAATGTTGTACTATATGAGAAGAACTTGTCCAACTGTGCAGTTTTTGTTTTAATGAGTTTACTTCGACTCCCAAAACTGCTTTTTCTTTCTTAGTTTCTTCTAGGGAGTTTGAATAGAACTTTATGTCATTTGCTTGGTTAAAAGAAACAACCTCAGTCTCCCTTAGTTGTTTATTTAAAAGCTCTATTTTCTCTTTGTAACTATGCTCATTTTGTTTTAAATTTCGGTTAGCCTCTGTGCACAGTTTCAAGTCATTTACTAAGCTATCATTGTGATCTAATAACCTAGTAAATTTTGAATCTATGCTGTCTCTAAATTTATTACATTTAGTACAAGCATGATTATCAAAAAGTTGGTCTGTGGTACTTACCTGAGAGGGTTTGGTTGAATCAGCCATCATCGTAGAGTTTGACTGTTCGGGTGCTGGTGATTCTGAACATGTTGTTCTTGGACCATCTTCATTCAGGTGAGTGATCATAGTAGCAGTATCTTCATGATCTGACATTACTAGTTCAAGTGCTATATCATCTTCACTTGCAGTGTCATCATCCAAAACCTCAACATTTGCAATGTTGGACTCACCCGAGGAAACAAAATAAAAGGTCCAATCTTGACCTTCGTCATCTTGTGCAGTCAGAGCTTTAGGATCTTTGCTTGATTATGCAGCTTCACTTGTGGCTTTGTCTTTACAGTTGAATGATGAGAAAGGATTACAGTTACCTGTCTTCTTGGGCTTCACACATTCACGTTTGAAGTGTCCTTTTTCTCAGATTTGAAACAGGTAACTTTGGTTTTATCGAAACCAAAAATAGTATCCTTAGTGGCTATCAAGTTCTGTCCAGTCTTTTTCACAAACATCTTGGCTCTACGGACAGCACTCACCAATGCCCACATAATATCCATTCTTTCCAATTCATTCTCGTCCACCTGCTCGTAATCCTCATCAGCCAGATGGCAATTTCCGATCTTTCCTGCAACTAGTCCATCATAAGAATGAACAACTACAGCTAAGAGGTCCATATGCTCCTTTGTAACCTCCACAGTGATATTCCTGAGATTCTTGGTCTTCAACTTCGTCGCATTTGATTCGCGTACTATATGTTGGGTGCTAGATGCCCCAGACGTTTCAGATCCTGAAGTAGAGGCTTGCGAAGGAGCTGCTGAACTTGACACAAAAGTAGTTTGAAGTGGTGCTCCTGAGCTTTTTGAGGTGGAAGTAGAATTATACAGGGATGGGTTTTGATCATAGGATCCTTTCTGAGACATGTACTTCATCCTCAGTTCATCCTCCCTTAGTTTGAGGATGAAGTCGTTTATGTCTAATTTGGCCAGTAAATTGTTCTGTCTCAAATTAGACACAAACGAGTCCCACTTCTCTGGTAGTCCATCAGCAAAGATTGATACCTTATCTTCCATTGACGTTGTAACCCCATGAGTGTGCAACTCACTCATTAAATGGTAGAATCGGTCGATGACATCATCCAAGCTCTCCTTTCCCATCGATGAGAGTTATCGAACTCCTTCTTCAAAGCTTTCGCCTTTAAGGCTTTTAATGATGCATTCCCGTCGTATCGTTTTTCCAGAGCCTCCTATAATTTTTTTGCTTGCTTATTCTCAGAAAATTGGTGGAATATATCCTTAGGTATCAACTGAGTTAACAGAGCATAGACCTTATTCTCAGCATTGTATTTCACCTTCTGGCTATTAGTCATGCCGCCTAGAGTAAGTTTGACGCCATCAGCACCAAGCGACATACTATAACCAGTCTCGATTGATTCCCACAGATTGGGATCAACACCATTTAGATAAATTTCGAACCTTTGCTTCCATTATGGGTAATCGTCTAACGTGATAAGCTTAGGCGGCTTATTGTGATTCCCAATCTCATTTCCAAAAGTAACAGGTTCTGGATACGCAAGTCCCTACCTGCAGTAAACGCCGAGTACTGATCTTCCATTTCTTTATACTTCGAGAGTTAGAACAAAACTATTTAACTAGTGCGAATGGAGAGATGCGATTGAGTCAATCATGCCGATGGACTAATGCGGATGAGACAATCGTGCGATTGAATTAATGCGGATGAGTCAATCATGCGATTGAGCAGGTGCGGTTGAACAATGCGAATGGGGTGTTCAGTCGTACGAATGGATGGGCGACTGAGTTCAATCGTGCGTATGGGAGGTGCGATTGAGTTTAGTTGTGCGATTTAGTTCAGTCGTGCGATTGAGCCAAACGTGTGACTAAGGCTACTGGATTTGAAAATTCGAAGATTTTGGCAATTTGATACAAAAATACGAATTTGCACAAACCCTAATTTGCCGTAAGCCGGAAAAACATGAACTTTTAGACCTAGAGACACTGAAAAACACTGTCTTACCAAAAAGATGGTGTTTCTGATTGCAAAAACATGAGATTTACACTGAAAAAAATTGAATCACATGCAAAATCAAGAGCCAAAGCTCTGATACCACTTCTTAGGACCATTTAGGTACGGAGTACTAACTGATTCTGCGCTTATACCATGCGGAATCCTATTTGATTGGCGATCCAATCAGGGAGAACACAGTTATGATCAGTCTAACGATTAATGAAATGTTATGAATGATTAGAACACGATCAACTGTGATCTATGAACTTGGAACAGGTCTTCTTGAGTCTCTGGACGGCTAGGGTACGATTTTGTGTGTAGGTATTCAAATTGTTGAGTTTTTCCATGAATTAGGTGATTTTATAGGTTAGGGTTTTCCGTTCGTGCGACTGACCCATTAGCATGGTTTAGTCGTGCGACTGAAGCATGCGATTGATCCATCCGCATGACTGAAAGTCTAGTCGTGCGACTGAGTCAATCTTATGTCTCAATCGTGTGACTGATCCAGTCTCCTGGTTCAGTCGTACGACTGGTCCATTAGCATGAAGTATTCATGCGTATGGTCCATTAGCATGGTCCATTCGCATGAGAACTTCACCCGATTAAGTATGTTTCTCAATCATTATTGACTAAGAATTATGTAAACAACCACAAACCTATATAGTTAGTTCAATATGCGTTATCACATAATAACCGATGAAATATTAAACATTATATGCATCAACCACACATTGTATTTCATTCATACCCATTCAATTACATATATGTAAGACATGAAAGACATTTTATATTAAGCTCCTAAACTAGATACACATGTATCTACAAAGTTGTCATTGCAAATCAAGCTCCCGTGGCGAGAGCTTATACTGGGCCACACCCAATGTGCAATACTTGCAAGTACCATCACGCGAGTAACACTCCATGCCGAGTTTGCTCGTTGTGTGGGAAGTATGGGCATCTGGTGGCTACTTGTCTTCGTGCCCCGAACAATACGGTGATGCTTGCTAATCGAGTCTGCTACAATTGTGGCGAGCTTGGACATATCCGTCCACAATGTCCTCGCAAGCAGGACCTGTGCCACCAGCTCGTTGAAGAGCTTTCAACATCAACGCCAACCAAGCACAAGCCAACAGCTACATGGTGAATGGTACGTCATTAAGGTTCTTTTAATCGTTCTTTGTCTTGTAAAAATCCCTAACTGTATTCATCATACTTATAATAGGTTATTACCAAACAGGTATGTATCTTGTAAATAGTCATTATGCTTCTGTATTATTTGATTCGGGTGTGGATAGGAGTTTCATGTCTTTGGAGTTTGAGCCTATGCTTTCTAAGTCGCGTGTTAATCTGGAAAGATCCTTTACAGTCAAAGTTGTCGATGGAAAATCGGTCATTGTTGACGTCTTAATACGTGATTTCACCTTGAGTCTTAATGAACACGATTTCTTCATCGACATTATTCCTATGCAACTGGGAAGCTTTGATGTTATTATCGGCATGGATTGGTTAGCTAAAGAACATGCGGAAATTCTATGCTTCGAGAAGTGCATTCGAATTCCCTTACCGTCGGGTGATACTTTGAAAGTCTTTAGGTAGAAATCATCCAAAGGACTCAAACTTATGTCCTACATCATTGCTCGAAAGTTCTTAAGTAAGAACTACATAGCTTTCATGGCGTATGTAGTTAATACGAAAGCCAAGGGTAAGGAACTGAAAGATATTCCTGTTGTGCGAGATTTTCCCGAAGTGTTTCCCGAGGATCTTAATGGGTTACCTCCGAGCAAAAAGTTGAGTTCAAGATTGACTTGATCTCTGGTGCAAACCCTGTGGCTAAATCACCTTATCATCTTGCACCGTCTGAAATGCAAGAACTAGCTAGTCAACTGTAAGAGTTGACTGATAAGGGATTTATTCATCCTAGTTCTTCACCATGGGGTGCACCTGTGTTGTTCATGAAGAAGAAAGATGGTTCTTTCCGTATGTGTATGGACTACCGAGAACTCAACAAGCTCACCATCAAGAACCGATACCTCTTCCTCGAATTGATGATCTCTTCGATCAACTTCAAGGAGCAACCCAATTCTCAAAGATTGGTCTACGTTCTAGGTATCATCAATTACGTGTCCACGATGATGACATTCCAAAGATCGCTCTCTGTACTCGATATGGACATTACGAGTTCATGGTTATGCCTTTTGGTTTGACCAATGCACCTGCTGTGTTCTTGGATCTCATGAATCAAGTATGTAAATTGTATATGGATAAATTTATGATCGTGTTCATTGATGATATTCTTATCTATTCCAAGATGAAAACTGATCACAAGATGCACTTGCGATAAGTTCTCGAACTTTTAAAGAAGGAGCAACTATACGCCAAGTTTTCCAAGTGTGAGTTTTGGCTAGAAGAAATTCAATTCTTGGGGCATGTGGTGAATAGCTAAGGAATTCACGTTGATCCTGCTAAAATAGAAGTCGTGAAAAATTGGTGTGTTCCCACAACCCCAACCGAGCTTCATTCTTTTTTGGGCTTTGCGGAATATTACCGTTGGTTCATAGCAATGTTTCGAAGATTGCTAACCACTAACGGTGCTAACCCAAATAAAACTGACTTTTTGAATGGGGACCCGAACAAGAAGAGGCTTTCGAGACACTAAAACGCAAGCTGTGTAACGCTCCTATTCTAACACTCCCCGATGGGAACATTGATTTTACCGTGTACTGTGATGCTTCTAATCAAGGTCTTGGTTGTGTTTTTATGCAACGAGGAAAAGTCATAGCATACGCGTCAAGACAATTGAAGGTTCATGAAGTGAACTACACAACCCAGGATCTTGAACTTGGTGCTGTGGTTTTCGCTTTGAAGGTCTAGCAACATTATCTTTATGGGACGCAATGCATAGTCTACACCGATCATAAGAGTCTCCAACATGTGTTCAATCAAAAGGATCTCAACATGAGTCAAAGACGTTGGATCAAGTTGATTAGCGACTACGACTGCGATATTCATTATCACCCTCAGAAGGCGAATGTTGTAGCCGACGCGCTGAGTCCAAGGTCCACAACAAGACTGTCTCACTTCAGAAATCCAAGATCGAAGGAAGTGGTTTGACACGTTAGGGGAATTTGATACCGAGATTCATGTGGATGTTAACGAGGCTACTATCATGCTTCAAAACATAAGGATTGATAGTGTTCTCGAGTTATGCATTTGCGAGGCTCAACAAGCAGCATTAACCGATGAAGGGAAAGATGAAGATTTGGTGTTTATGTACGGTCTCAACTAGAAACAAAACCGAATGGCATGTGGTACTTCTTGAATCGCCTTCGGATCCCGAATCGCGATAATCTTCGTCACTTCATTATGAACCCGATATTCTGTTCATCCTAGCTCTGATAAAATGTACATGGATCTGCGTGGTCAATATTGGTGGCCTGGGATGAAGAAAGACATAGCGTCTTATGTTTTCAAGTGTCTCACATGTGCAAGAATCAAATCCGAGCACCAACGCCCAAGTGGTTTACTTGAACAACCCGAATCCCTATGTGGAAATGGAACATATATCCATGGTTTTCATAACCAAGTTACCTCGTACTCCTCGTGGCCATGATACTATATGGGTGATTTTTGACCGTTTGACTAAAATGGCACATTTCATACCATACGAGATACTTATAAAGTTTCAAGATTGGCTCGCATCTACATTGACGAAATTGTGAGTCGTCATGGCGTACCATTGCACATCATATCCGACCGAGACGCTCGTTTCACTTCGCACTTTTGGTCGTCTATGCAAGAACTCTTGGGTACTCAATTGGATTTAAGTACGGCTTACCATCCTCAAACGGATGGTCAACCTGAACAAACAATTCAAACCCTCGAGGATTTGCTACGTCTTTGTGTCCTTGACTTTGGTGGTGATTGGGATACGCATTACCGCTCGCGGAATTTTCATATAACAATAGTTATCACTCAAGTATTAAGATGGCATCATTTGAAGCACTTTATGGTCATAAATGCCATTCACCAATTTGTTGGACCGACATTGGTGGAAACTTCATCACTACTCCTGAACTTATACAAGAAACGACTAAGAAAGTCACCATAATCCGCAAGTAAACTAGAACCACAACTACCCCAATTGTCAAGGTTCGTTGGGAGAATAAGTGTGGAGCTGCATTCACTTGGGAGGGTGAGGACCATATGAAGGAGAAATACCCGCATTTGTTTGTATAGTTTCATGTTAATTTCGAGACAAAATTTTTTTAAATTGGGAAGACTGTAACATCATGTATTTTTTCTTAATTAAAAGTTAGCATAGTTATTCTTGTAAGGACTATGTTGTCAAATACGAAACTCATGGAGTGTTATGCCTATTGTTTTAATTTGTCTTTATTTTCTTTAATTTGAAAGTTGATAATGTTAATTATTACATAATAAATAAGTAGCAATCATAATAATGATTTTAATAATAATAATATCAATAAGAAAAGATAGTAAGTTATATAATAATAATAACACTAAAGATAATAGTAAAAGAAAATAATAATAATAAGTTATAATAATAATAAAACTAATAAGGAAATAAGTTTAAGGGTGTTTATTGTCAATTTAGAAACTTTAATATAAAGTTTTGTGCATAAAATAACAACAAATCAAACCACAAGGACCGAAAGTGTAATTTTAAAAATTACATCCCACTTCCCCTCCACGCCCGTATTTCCGGTCGTGGTTCCGGCCAGTCTCCGGCGGACTCCGGTGAGTCCCAAAGAACCCCTAAACCTGTCGATTTCTAGTCCCAGAGTCATCTCAAAACGTTTTGGAACGTAATTCAATCTTGAATGCATCAATTAATTGCGTTAATCATCGGTTGTTAGACTAATCGAAGGTCTAACTGAAACATCTTCAATTCGTTCGCCGTTCGAGCCTTAAACACTAATAATATCTCAATTATTTAATCAGATCGAACGTCTATCTATCTCTAATCAAACACAACTCTTAATTTCACCTGAAAACACACAAACATAGTGATTCGATCACCAACACCATTGCGACCTGCAACTCTATCGAAATCCATATTACGACACACCTCAATTGAAATTGATAAGGGCCTTTGAATCAAGGACCACATACGAAACTACCCATGAGTTTAATTGGATTATCATCGGTTATTACACATAAATTGTGAACCTGCGGTCGCGACTTGTTCTTCGAGCGATCTTGGCATCATTTCAAATCAAATCAGGTAATTAAAGATTTCAATAAACTCTATTTTAGTTGGGGAACAAAAGCCCCATGATCGTTCTTGTTATCAACAATGATTGATACATCAATTTGGGATCAATCGAAATTAGGGTTCTTGGATTTGGGGATTTACTTGGGTTATGTTATTTTAAGACTTTAAAGTCATCTCATATTGCGGCGAAGGCCACTGGTTCACTGGTTACGATACTCTCCCCACAAACATGAGGTCCCGGGTTCGAACCCGGGCACCATCATGTAATTTTGTAAATGGTTTTAGCCCAAAATAAATTTCAGAAAATTTATAAAAAATATAAAAATTTCTTTTATAAACTTCAAATATTTTTTAAAACCACCTAACTATTTTTTTGGAAATTTATTTCTTATAATATCTTAATATTTTTATTAATTATTTTAAACAAATGATATAATTAGTTTAATTTCTTATAAAATAGACTTTAAATATTATTTAATTTACTAAATCAGTATTTGTTCCAATAATATATTTAGGTTATTTCTTATAAATTAGACTTAAATATTGTTTTAACTTACTAAATCGTTATTTTCTCAAATAATATATTTAAATTATTTTTCTTATAAAGTAGACAATAAGTATTGTTGTAACTCACTAAATCATTATTTGTTCAAATAGCAAGCATATATTATTGTGTGAAATGAGGGTTATTTTAAAATTTTATTTAAACTAAACATAGACTTTGTTAAATGGTTTTTATTTTTATTAAAATAATAGTGTATTTCATTTGCATTGCCTCAAAACATGACCAAATATACCATTTTAGTTGGATTTAATTATTAAAACCCCAAATGCCAAATTGCAACTCTAGTCATCGTTGATTCGTTAAACTCATTACAATTAAACCAAAACCTTGTAAATATATATATATATATAGGTAACTTGTGAAGGTTTGCGTTGAAATGTTTATTTATATTTCTTAATAATCATCATTCTTGTACTTATTTGACAAGTGAGTATTTCTATACCTCTTTTTGCATATTTTTACACTTTGAGGTGAAACATGTTACCTTATGATCATTGCACGTGTAAAACGTTTGATTCTTGTAAACACTTGGGCAATTCACGTATTTGTTGTGGTTAGTTGAACTTTAGTAATTACCATTTATTGACTATTATATGTGCAATGATTAACTATTGCTAGCCTGGCAACGTCATAGATCTATAGGCCTGACAAGCCTGCTTGGTTAATCTAAGTACACTTAGCTAATCGTATAATCTTGTACAAGTGGAATCTTGTAAATTGTCAAGGTTTAATTGTTGCATCTGTCATACATCCCTAATTACTTTGCTCACTAACTTATGACATGAATTGGCATCTTTTATATACCTATGTATGAAAACTATGGAAATCTCACCAACATTATGTTGACCTTTTATTTTTAACATGTTTCTAGAAATGCGCAAGTTTGATAGTCATCTTGAAGTTCTTTCATATCTAGGAATGGACCTAGTTAAATTAATGAAATGACTTGGTTTATTTACATCTTATGTTATGTCTATTTTCATATTTGAGACTTATGCTTGTAATGTTACTTTGAAACTTATGATTTTTATATTTGAGATAAATAATAGCGTTATGTGGTTGTGAACAATCTTAACCCTCACATTCTGACGTTTCCGCCGTCAAGGTTGGGGTGTGACACTAAATGCTAGAGGGTCTTTATTATTGTTGATGTAAATCCAAAGCAAGTTGATCTGACATGATTGAAATGTCAATGACTTCCTTTGATTTAATCAATTTCACCAATTTCTTTGGAAGTTGAATTTGGGTGAATATCTATCTTCAATTCTTAATCGGATCTACAAAGCAACAAACATGTTATGACTCTAAAACGTAACAAAAAGGGAGTGTCCTTGTGCTAACCTTCCAATGTAAGAATCCGTTTTTCTTTAGTGGAGAAATCTTAACAAAGAATACGAAGGGCAGGTTTGAGTATGTTGTTTAAGCAAGAAAATGTAACATCCTCTTAACTTTTAGTTATAGTCTCATTTTATTTATAGTCATCCATTTAAGGTTCACTTTTCATGATCACATGAGAATTTTATGGTCTCCACTGACAAGTCATACGATTAATTGGGTGATTAATGGTAAAAACGACATATGTGTCTTCTTGTTGTCACGTGTCTCTAATTGATTTTATAGTCCACATCTGATGGGTAGGGTTGTATTCTTGAAGCAAGTGATTTAGTCTTATACTCTTTAGATACTAAAACTACATTGTAAGTATTGATCGTTTCCAAGTTAAAGATATTGGTAATGTGATCACTATCTAGATTAGTGAGAAAAACAATAGATGATAATTTTTTTGAAATAATAAGTCCATTAGTGGCAATCCATCCATGTTTTAACTAGATAGAAGTATAGGTGTGGTCACTTAATGATGGTGGAGGTATCGATTGAGTCATTATATGAGGAGACATCTAAAGTAAATATGATGTTTTAGTGAGTGAGTGAGAGAGAGAAATAGTAAGAGAGAGAAAAAAAGAGAGAGAGCCATGGGGAAGGGTGGCTATTGAAATTATAATCTGACATGGGGTTTCATAAAAAAAAGGATCTTGTCAAGAGAAGGGGGGTAGGGATGAGCAAGGATCTAGACCAGATAACAGTTATGGATTCTTTATCGCTCTAGTAACATAGATTATGGTTGTGCTTTGCAGGATCGGGTTTGTCACAGAAACACTTGGATTTCTCTCAAACTCACTTATACAAACACTCAATTCAGATGAAGTAAAGTCTTTCACAAGAGTTGATAATAATATAATAAGTAGTGAACACACAGAAATAAATTTTCAAGGCACTTGTATATATTATTTCTCAACTCAAGATATTACAAGACTCTTACAAGCATGATACATGAGTTACAATGAGAGACTATATATACTAGATCCTACAGCTGGATATACTTTGATACTAGCTGGAAACCTAGGACTAAAGCATATACTATATGCTAAAGTTAAGGTATCTTAGATAAAGTATTATCTAAGATATAGTAGTCATGACATGTCCATGACTTACCTTTTGTCACCAACTAAAGATGACAATTGTACTAACATAAAAAGATAAACAGTGGATTAAAGTATGGTCAACTGCATGGCTTTTGAGAAAACGCCATGCAGTATCTCAGAGATTTGCAGCGGAGTGTCAGGAAGGCCATACTTATGTCCACTGGATAATAGCAGTGTTTTCCGAAGGTAAGTTGGCTTCGAAAGAACAATTTCTTCCGAACCCACTTATACTTCGGAAAAGGCTTCTATACTTCCGAGGCCTGAGGACTTCTGTACTTCGGAAGTTGACTTCAGATCTTTCTTTCTAAGTCTTAAACTTCGGAAGTAGGTTCTTTGTCTTCGGGAGTTGGAACTTTTCCTTCGGAAGTAAGCTTTACACTTTCTCTTCGGAAGAGCTCCTTTTTCCTTCGGACATAATTAGCTTTGGAAGTCCTTTACTTGTAGTACCAAAATCTTCTAAGTGACTTGGTTTTGGTTGCACCAGCCTTTTCTAGATCCAACAGTGGCTACTGGAATATAATCTGACATGGGGTTTCATCGAAAAAAATGGATCTTGTCAAGAGGAAGGGGGGGGGGGGGGTAGGTATGAGCAAGGATCTAGACCAGATAACAGTTATGGATTCTTTGTCGCTCTAGTAACATAGATTATGGTTGTGCTTTCTAGTCTTGTGGGGTGACAGATTTGGTGATTTCATCCTAAAAAATCTATCACAAAATCTGAGTATTAGTGTAAAAAAACATGTCTATAAAAGGAAATATGCCAATATGCATGTGTACAAACTCTAAATAAAACCCTAATACAATATTTTTGGCTTAACCCTAACATAATACTTGACTACATTGAATATCTGATATTTAGCCATTTCTACTACACAAAAACAAATTCCTACAACATAAATTATTACAAAATAATTAAAATTAAAATCGATTGAAGTGTTATACACACCATTTAGTTAGATCCCATAAAGTAAGAAAAAATATGATACTTTCTAACACCTCTAAAACATTAAAAACAACAATAATAGATAAAAGTTAATGTACCTGATGTTTTAGTTAGATCCCATAAAGTAAGAAAAAATACAATACTTTCCAACACCTCTAAAACATTAAAAACAACAATAATAGATAAAAGTAGATCGTACCTGATGTTTCACTTAGTCCCGCTTGACGCATGCTTTGAGAAGTAGTCGAATCACTTCTCGTTTAATCTATTATCCACATCGATAAAATTTTATTCTTTTTATCAAAAAAAAAGTTTATTAAAGTTAATAAGTACTAAACTTCAACAAATTATTAAATTAATAAAAGGTTAACTTGTTGTTACAAAGTTCCCATATGTAAGATTTGAGAGAGTGTGAGATCAACTTAAGCTTGATGTACGAATCCTTACCTAACATTTCAACAAGAGGTTGTTTTCACAATTCATGCACATGATCTTTAGGTCATATGATGACAACTTAATTATTACTTAATGTTAATTCCAATAAATTCAATTAAGGTTCCAATTGTTGACAACTTTGGTTTTTGACTTAGCTAAATTGACACTTTTAACCCTAAATTTTTGAAGTTTTACACAGATTATGATGGCTTTAATTATTTTGGAAGAGTTAGGCTATTGTAATATATCAAAATTTTATACTGTTTGGGCTCATCTATTGGTTTTAGAGATTTGTTTTTGAATCAGGCGTTTTATGTCGATATGATAGGCATTTTTAGTTTAGAACTTTTGGGTGGTTTAATATGTGTTCACATTTTGTTTATAACTTATTTTTAGTATATTTTAGTCCCTATAATATTGATATTATGATTATAGAGTTAAGGGGTGGGGTGAGGGATAGAAGTCTCCGTTTTGAGCCCGTAACCAGTCAAAACGACCAAATGAGTTATTTATATTTTTGTTTTATTTTTACATTTTGTTGAACTTTATATTTGGCCCAGTCTTCGGCCCGTTTATGTTTTGTGGCCCATTCGACTTTTGTTTTGTTTCTTTACATGTTTGTAAGAGATGGGTGAAAGGATTATTGAAGTTTATGAAAAATCTGTTTTTTCTCTATCACCGTATGTGTTAGTTAGTGTAACCCTGATTATCGGTATTCTTTGTGAATCAACGATAGTTAAAAGGATTGTTCTTGGTATTCTCGTTGATTCAACAGGTTCAATTATCTATCTCTCTGTTTCCAACTGCATCAAGGGGTTGGATTTTACATATTATGCACGTATAAGACCACGTTTTGTACACGTTATGTAACATAAATCAAAATCAATTTTGTTCTATATAGTAGGTTTTTTTAGAAGTCATATGCTATTATAAAATGTCAATTTCTTAATTATTGAAGTTTTTCATAATTTTCTTATAATAGTATTTTTACTTATTTGTATTAAATAGTGTTTTCTCCCGCGCTACGCACACAGGAGTTTGATTGTTTTTTCATGTCTTACACGACCGTGACTTTCTTCGTGTTCGGGTCGGCTCATCGTAAACTACAAAAGCGTATACCGATACTAGTTCCAATAATATCGAATTCCAATACCAATGTTTGATGCTAAAAACACAAAAAATAAACATTTGTGGTCAAAAAGCAAAAATATAGACGCGAGAGTTTGGTTGTTTTTCCTTGTCTTACGTGACCGTGACTTTCTTCATTGTCGGTTCGATGAATCAGAAACCACAAAAGCCTATACCGATACCGGTTATGATAATATCAAATACCGATACTAATGTTTGATGCCAAAAACACAAAAATTAAACTTTTGTGGTCAAAAAACAAAAATATAGAACTTTGTTGTTAATCCTAATTAGAATTTAGCTTTAAATACAATTTGTAAAAATATGTGTCCAATATATTAAAAAGCAAATTTCACTGTAGTAGTAAAGTTGCTTTTTAATATATATTATAATGATAATTTTTGTATAAATTAATTTATAACTCTATGCATGCTAATATTTGGTTATTAACTTATTTTGATTATAACAAGTCATTAGTTACTGAAATTTCAGATTCTAATATTTTTTTGTTGATTTTATGATTTTAACATTCGTGGTTCGGTTTTTATCATAATAAACTTATGTAGATGTCGTATGTACGTACGTTGTGTGTGTGCGGTTGTGTGTATGTATATAAGTATACATATATGGATGAGAGAGTATTGGTTTTGTCTTATTATGAAATTAGTTGGATATATCAAGATTTTATTGGATATTTTAAATGGATACTGATATATATACCTAGATTATATATTTTTCTCTACAAGTTACATGGATATTGATTAGGCCTCTCATTAGATCTATTAATAATTAATTATTTATATATTGTGTAAGCATCATCCTATTATAATAATAATTATTATTATTTAAGTTAGTTGTTTCATAGAAGTACTATTTATATAAGTTCATGTATTTTAAGTTTTTATATATTTAAGGGTGCTTATGCTTAACGCTTTTGATAATTATTAATTATTATTTACTACTTAAAATTTGCAATTCTTATAATTACCACTATTTTTGATGATCACTCGTTTACAGGTTTGTTTAAATCCTCGGGCCAAGATTAGGATTTTTATAACTCATTACACAAGAGCTTTCTATGGTTAATTGCCATCTAAAGATCCAAGTTTTTATTAGCTTGCGGCCAGGCCTAGTCAGGTCTAAATAGTAACTACTAACTAGACATTAAGGTGGGTAGGTCATGACATATGATAATACAATGGCATAATGGCTTGTTAATGTATTGTGGTAAAAGCTTATATATTAAGCTTTGTGATTCAAAGGTTCGGTTAGTGTTTGATGGGCCAAAGCCCATTAAGGTTTATGTGTATATGTGGGCCTAAGCCTAACTGTTGTTGGGCCCATTTGATGGGCTCATATGTCTAGATCAATCTTAATGTCATTGTGCAGCAAGTTTAAGTTTTTAAAAAATATTTTTCGTGCCCAAAAATCAAAAGTGTCACATGATGGGTAGACTTTGGTTGGACACGTGGATCTGTGATGGACCACATTGCTACAAATTTCCTTTGCTTTACTCTTAAATCAAAGAAGGGTTGTTTTGTTAATGAAAGATGTTCAAGGGAGTGCAGCCATATTATATGGCAATGGAATGGTCTTCCCCTACATCCTTCATAAATGAATTAGCATAACTTCATGAATGTCTTTCTATTATAGCTCCTTGCAGGTTATCGTCCTTCAATGATAAATGGTTTTGCAGGTTATCATAAGGGACTTTTATGCTCAAATAAATCAAAAATCATTTGATGCAACAAGTTAATCTGCATGGCTCTCGAGTGCTTTAACTGGAATAAGTGGCAGCCAATAAAGATAAATGTATTCGGGTGGACAGATGTCATGGACCAAATGTTGGAAGATGACAATCCTAAATCAAGTAGTGTTATCAATAATAAGAAAAATAGAAAAAGTCAAACATGTAAATTAGACAATAATTAAAGGGTTAGTTATGTTAGTTTTGTTAGTTAATAACCATCTTTGTATGGGTATAAATGCCCTATTTGTATGTTGAATTATTTGTGGAATATCAGTTTGTATTGTGTGATTATTGTTCTTGTGTTTAACTATGTTTCCACCGAGTCCCTGCACAAATCTGTGCATACTCATAATCGATGTTCATCCATGATTGATTCTAATCCTACGATCCGAAGGGGCCTCAACATGGTATCAGAGCAAGTGTTTAAGATCATTTGGTTGTGAAGAGGATCATCATTAAGTGCAGCCTCCATCGTCACCATTTTCCATTATATTCCAAGAATACAGTGAAGAACACATAGATTTAATTCATCTTGGTTTTGCGCTTAGGAACAGAGTCACATAAGTTGGAATTCAAATCAATATCAACAACAGACTATTGATTTAGACATCGATACCTTCATCAATCGATCAAGTGAAAATCAGAGACAAGTCGAGAAAACCGTTTCACGGAAAGATATTAAACGAAATCAACAGAGTATTAAATCGGAATTATTGGCATCAAGAAGCGATTCCTTAAAACATCCTAGAATCAGACATGATTTTGTTTTCAAGAATCAAGAAAACAGATCAACCAAAATTTAGTTTTTCTGAACCGTTTGGTTTCAATCGAATAAGAAATTGAGATCGATTTGATCAAGTAATTGATTATTAGAGGCATAGTGTAAACTAATCTGATTAGAATAATCAAAATGAACAAGCCTAACATTTGATTTGATTTAATCAACCGAACAACAGCGATGTATACGGAGAGGAACTGTTTGTCAATTTTGACTTTCTGAAAAGTTAACAGAAATAGAAATTGGTAGTATACGGAGAGGAAATGTTTGTCAATTTTGACTTTCTGAAACGTCAACAGAAATAGAAATTGGTAATTTAAGAAAGAAGATAAGGCGGAATGTTTTAAAAGAAAATATGTGTTTATTAAAGGAATCATGAATATATTTCTTTCAAGAAAAGAAGAAGATGATGGAATATATTCGTCGTAATCAAAAGAGGAAAAAAAAGGTTTAGAAATTGGTCAAGGGTTGAAAGATCATTAGTAGTAAAGCGAGATTGATCAAGATCAACAGCAGAGAAGCAGGTTTGATGGTCAACACAGAGAAACGAGATTGATTATCATTAGCAGGAGCTGAGATGACTTTCATTTGCAAGGCAAGTCTGACTCTTAATAACGAGGCAGGTTTGATCAAGATCCAGTGTGATCAAAGAAAATCAAATGAAGAAGATGCATATTTTGGGGGACCACAATGGAGTGGTGGTTTGCCCATGTTCTCCTATATTGTTTCAGACCCTACTGGTCAAGAGGGAATTAGCAAAAGATCAAGAGGATCAAGGAAATAGAAGTTGTCATTTCATTATGCATCAAGGATTAAAGTTTTTCAAAATTTTCAAGTTAATCGAAGACGAGAAGAAAAAAAGGAAGAAGATGTACTGCAATGATGAACAAAAACAAGATTAAGGATTATTTTGATTAGGGTAGTGAATGTTGGAAGATCATAATCAAGACAATCCTAAATCAAGTAGTGTTAATATTAACTAATAAGAAAAATAGAAGAAGTCAAACATGTAAATAAGACAGGAATTAAAAGGTTAGTTATGTTAGTTTTGTTATTTAATAACCATCTTTGTATGGGTATAGATACCCTATTTGTATGTTGAATTATGTGTGGAATATCAGTTTGTATTATGTGATTATTGTTCTTGTGTTTGACTCTGTTTCCACCTAGTCCCTGCACAAATCTATGCATACTCATAATCGATGTTCATCCATGATTGATTCTAATCCTACGATCCGAAGGGGCCTCTACACCAACTACCAACCCTATCGGGCCTCCATAAAAGAAACATATTGGTCCATTCCCTTGATGTAGACTGTGTAACAAGCTAGATGAAACAACGAATCACATTTTAACCGGATGTTATGTTGCTACCATCATCATTTGGAAACAAATCATCTCATGCAGCTATATCCCTTAGATCTACGCCTTCTCGACTAAGGATTTGTTTGACAATCTGTTTCAGCCTAACTCCTTGGGTCTTCAAGGAAGATTGGTGCAGGCAATAATCCTTGTAACATCTTGGGTAGTATGGAAAGCTAGAAACAATCTTATGTTTTTCAGCAAAATGATTCTCATTGAGAAAATCATGGAGGAGGCTAGAATAGAGAATTTGGAATGGGATGATTGGAGGAAATCTATCAAAAAATTGTAATGGATTGTACTTTGGTGATTATCCCTTCTAGCTCCTAGCTAGTAAGATAATTTGTACTTTGGTGATTAATAAAATTTTGCTATACAAAAAAAAATTATTTTCAGCAAATGATTAACATAACGATTTTACAATGAAAAAGATTCGCATTAACTACTACCACTTTTAATAATCTGTCACCAAGTCTTTGGCTCAAAATACCAAACACTAGAAACACTACTCTATTCTAGATGCATGTGTCCCCAATTATATACTGCACGAGAAGCATGGAGTAATGTGTATGTTAATTTCAAAGATCTTAACTAAATATTTTATATATTTTATAAAGCATACAAACACTAAGTAAACTGTACCACAAATTAATTTTATTAGGTTTGACATGAGAATACATTAAAGTTAAAACCAATGATTTGAAGACCGGATAGGACCAACCGCTCCATTCTATCCCACGGGAATCGGAGGGTGGTTGAACCGGTTCAGACCAGTTCTGTTACAGTTGAAAGTGTATAAGGGTTGTCTTGTAATTAATCACCAAAGTACAAATTATCTTACAAACTGATGACACCAAATTGTAAGGGTGTTTGGGATAACTTCTCTCCTTCGTTTATTTTTTGAATTCAAGCTAACATTGGTATTAGAGCAATTTCTGATGACACCAAATTGGAAGAATCATGGCGTCGAACACACGCAATCAAGAAATGGAGAAATTGGTTAAGGATCACGAAAAGAATTTGAACCAATTGAATGGTTCAGTTGGTGATCTTCGAACGACAGTGGAGGATCTTCACACTTTGAATGCAATGATTCAGACGACATTAGCGGAATTGGTTCGTGGTTGAGTGGAAGCTCAAAAAGTGATAGCAATGGCGAGAGTGATCTATCAGATGATTCAAGAAGTAGCGGAAGGTTACACAGTCGTCTTTGCAAGTAAGAATTTCCCAAATTCAATGGCGATAACATTAAAGGATGGGTATATCGCGTCGAGCATTTCTTTTTGGTGGATGAAACACCTGAAGCTTCAAAGTTGAGGATCGCGGTCATCCATTTGGAAGATAGAGCTCTATAGTGGCACAATGGCCATTTACAAGCAAGGAGTGCTACGATCAATGATTTTACATGGGATTCTTACAAGAAGGAGATACTCCATCATTTTTCTGAAACACACATAGAGAATTCCTTGGAAGAATTGATTTCTTTGAAGCAATTGGGTACTCTTAAAGAGTATTGTACTACCTTCGATTATACTCAATAAGGTAGTTATTACCAAAGCTCATGCTGTTTGTATTTTCATTCATGGTTTGAAAGAAGAAATTGGAGGACCACTGAGAATGTTTAAACCTCAAACCTTGAGGGAAGCATACTCTTTGGCTAGGATCCAAGAAGCCAACATTCTTAGAGGTCAAAACCCTAAGATGGTTTCCCCTATAAGCAACATTAATACTCCTGTTAATGCTACTAAACTACCCTTATTACCTACTCCTAACATTGCTGCTAAGAAACCATTCAATAAAGCAGTCTCTTCTAAGGAAACAGCTGCTAAAAGGGCATGAGGGGAGTGTTTTTGGTGCCCTGAAAAATTTACCCCAGCACATGTTTGTAAAAATAAATAGTTGTTTACCATTGAAGTTTGTGATGATGAAGATACATTTTCAGTTGGTAGGTAATTATTGCTGAGGATGGCACGAGGGTGAAGCTACTCGGCAGGGAAAGACTGACATCCATTCGTATTCTATGTTGCTGTTGTTTTGTAATGCGTTAAAACATTCTTTTGTAAACAGTAAATGATGCAGTGTTTTAAATGAAATGAATGGTTTTTGATAAATCATATCCGTTGCTTAAGTTTGTATAATTATAATGTGTAGTGTTTTAACTGCTGTGATTGACCAACTGTGAGGTGCCCGGGAATGGGGCCTTACAAGTTGGTATCAGAGCCAAAGTTTATGAGAATTGGGTTGAATAAACTTTTAAAAACCTAAACTTAAACTGAAAATGGGACAAATGGAGGGATGTCAGCCCGAGTAGCTACATGCCATCAGGTATGTCTTTTTTTAATGTTAACCGGTATTATGTGCGCATGCTATTTGATTATGTGCTCTTAGTCGATTTAGATACTGACTAAGTCAGAATAAGAGATGCTTGGGGTATGAAGAGTAAAGTAAGTGGCTAATCACAACTGGCCACTGTAATTTGGGACATACTATACTTGACATAAACTGAGTGTTACCTTAAGTGAACGCGTTAGTGTTTGAATCTTATAATGTGATTTTAGAGGATGGCTGGCGGTAGATCTTCAAAAGCCTCTGTGGTGGACGTCACGGTGCTGCTCCGCAACCCAAGAGAGGGGACCCAGAGTCGAGAAAGTGGTTCATGAAGAACCAGAGACCCCCTATCTCGAGGGTGGCGATGAGAGCGCCAATCTGAGAGCCTCAGTAAAGGAGGCTGTGGTAGAAGAGGTTCATCAGGTCATGCAAAAGATTCTACATCTGTGGTGATCGAAGTAATCAAGGCAGTAAGGGAAGGGGAAATAAAGGAAAGAAATAGGTCCTCCGGAGGACGGGAACAACCAGAGCCAGAAACGGTTCTCTCTGATGATGAGGAGGAGGAAGAAGAAGAGCCTGCGTTGGAGGTGACCCGAGGCTGTAACTATATGGCGTTTTGAGATGCAAGCCCCTACTTTCGATGGAAATGGCATTGCTGCAGCTGCTCACCGGTGGGTGAAGGAAATGGAGGCTGCCCTCGATATCAATGAATGTTGTGAAGATCAAAAGGTGAAATTTGCTACCCACTCTTTTATGGACTCGGCTTTGTGCTAGTGGGACAACATTGTCCAAGCCGAGGGTAGCAGGGCCATTGGGAGAATAAGATGGCCTGAACTGAAGAAGTTAGTGATTGAGGAATTTTGCCCTCACAAAGAGATGGACAAGGTAGAAAGAGACTTCCTGCAGCTGGAGGCGGGAACGATGACACACCAGCAGTACACCACTAAATTTAATGAAATGGCGTGGCTGGTGCCGATCAAGTGACACCACTGTCACGAAAGATTAGAGATACATCCAGGGGTTGCGGCGGATATCGTAGGCATATGATTGTCGCCCGACCGAGCACTTTTAGGTTGGCGGTTGACTTGGCTGGCAGATTATATGATGAGCGCACTGTGGTGGTGGCTGAGGTGAATAAGAAGGATGGTGGTAGCCGGAACTGGAATGGGAAATGGTTTGGACATGGTAGAGCCACTCCAAACAATAAGGTGGCAAAGGTGGGTGACCGACGTGTGGTCACATCTGGTGCATGGTTGAAGAAGTGTGGCAAGAAGGGAGCATACTGGTGAGTGCAGGATGGGGATGAACGTATGCTTCAGGTGTGGTCAGCCTGGCCAAATCGCTAGAGACTGTAAAAAGCCGAGGGCGGAGAGCTCTAGAGCAGAGAAGAAGAAGCTGGAGGAAGGAGGGCAAAGGGCAAGTGCTAGAGCTTACACTATGACCCGGGAGGAAGCCAGAGCTGATCCTGATGTTGTGTCAGGTATGTTTCTAGTAAACCAAAACTGTGCCTCTGTATTGTTTGATTCCGGTGCTAGCAGGAGTTTTATTTTCACTACTTTCTGTGCTAAGTTGCCTGTTAGTAGTAGCAAGGTCAGTGCACCATTCGATGTAGAAACTGCTATTGGTAAGTCCACTAGAATTACTAATGTGATAGAGGACTGTGCCATAGAACTAGAAGGCCATAGGTTTGCTGCTAGGTTACACGTGATACCCTTAGGTGGATTTGATGTAGTACTAGGGATGGACTGGTTAGCAACCTATGAAGCAAACATCGTGTGTCGCAAGAAGATGCTCCGATTGATAGCGCCTGACAAGAATAAGGTGATAGTTTATGGTGATCGAGTCACGACGTTCCCGAAAGTGATTTCGATGGCGGTGGCGGGAAAGTGCATGAGGCGTGGGTGTGGTGCCTACTTGGCCTACGTAAAGGATGTGGACATGCAAACACCGCAACTATCTGATGTGCCAGTTGTGTGTGACTTTCTGGACGTATTCCCGGAAGACTTACCCGGCGTGCCACCGGATCGCGAGATTGAGTTCCAAATTGATCTGATACCCGGTGCTCAACCTGTTGCCGAGGCACCGTATCGGTTAGCTCTGACAGAAATGAAAGAACTGATGGAGCAGTTGCAAGAGCTGCTCGATAAGGGGTTCATTAGACCGAGTATCTCTCCCTGGGGGTGCTCCGGTCCTGTTTGTGAAGAAGAAAGACGGTAGCATGAGGATGTGCATCGACTACCGTGAGCTGAACAAGCTGACAGTGAAGAACCGATACCCCTTACCGAGGATTAATGATTTGTTTGATCAGCTCAGAGTGCCAGTTGTTTTTCAAGGATAGATCTTCGATCTGGTTACCATCAGCTGAAGGTGAAGGAGCAGGATATCCCTAGGACAGCTTTTCGCACGCGCTACAGTCACTATGAATTCCTTGTTATGTCATTTGGTCTGACCAATGCTCCAGTGCTTTTATGGATTTGATGAATCGAGTGTGTCGGCCAATGTTAGATAAATCAGTGATTTGTTTATTGATGATATCCTGATTTATTCAAAGAGCGAGGAGGAGCATGCCGATCACATTCGGGAGGTGTTAGAGACTTAATAAGGGAGAAGTTGTATGCCAAATTCTCTAAGTGTGCATTCTGGTTAAGCGAAGTTCAATTATTAGGTCACGTGATAAATCCTGAGGGGATTATGGTAGACCCTACTAAGGTGGAGGTTGTGATGCAATGGAAGTCTCCAAAGACGCCATTCGAGATTCGTAGTTTCTTGGGGTTGGCGGGGTATTAGTGAAGGTTCATTCAGGACTTTTCCAATATGCTTCTCCACTGACCAAGTTGACCCGAAAGGATGTAAAGTTTATATGGGGTCAAGCCCAAGAACAGGCGTTCGAGGAGTTAAAGGTGAGGTTGACTCAAGCTCCTGTCTTGTCATTACCCGAAGGAAGCGAGGATTTGGTGGTATATTCAGATGCTTCTTACTCGGGGTTGGGGTGTGTATTAATGCAGAGAGGGAAGGTTATAGCCTATGCATTCCGACAGTTGAAAGTTCATGAGGTCAACTACCCTACTCATGACTTGGAGCTAGCAGCCGTGGTCTTTGCACTAAAGATTTGGAGGCACTATCTGTACGGGACGAAATGCACCATTTTCACTAACCACAAGAGCTTGAAGTACTTATTCGAGCAAAAAGAACTAAACATGAGGCAGAGAAGATGGTTGGAGCTCATAAAAGATTATGATTGTGAGATCCATTATCATCTGGGCAAAGCCAACGTGGTGGCTGATGCTCTTAGCCGAAAGGAGAGGCCCGAGCCAATTCGGGTGAAAGCATATGAACTGATCATGACCTTGATGTAATGAAGCATGTCAAGGAGTTTCAAGATGAGGCATTGAAAGAAGATTATCTAAACTCTGAAAGAATGAGAGGTCTGGTTGGGGAATTGGGTGAAAACACACTTGGTGTTAAAACTCGATTTGGACGGGTGTGGATTCCTCGTTTCGGGGATCTACGTGTGAGGATTTTGGATGAAGCTCATATGACTCGATACTCCATTCATCCTAGTGCCACAAAGATGTATCATGATATGAGGAAAGATTATTGGTGGCCGGGTATGAAGCGTGACATGGTGGAGTATGTGAGTAAGTGCCTTACTTGTTTGCAAGTGAAGGTCGAACATCAGAAGCCGTATGGGAAGATCCAACCTTTGGATATACCAGAATGGAAGTGGGAGCACATCACCATGGATTTCATTACGAAGCTACCACGTACTCCAAAGGGGTATGATGCCATATGGGTGATTCTTGACTGTTTGACGAAAAGTGCTCACTTCCTACCGATCCGCGAGACATATTCATCCAAGAGGTTGGCTGACCTGTTCGTCAAGGAGATTGTAACTCGTCATGGTGTGCCGGTGTCCATTGTGTCTGATCGTGACACCCGGTTTACATCTAAATTCTGGAAGAAATTCCACGATGCTGTGGGGACGAGGTTACATATTAGCACGGCTTATCATTCCCAAATTGATGGTCAGTCCGAAAGGACCATTCAGACACTAGAAGACATGATTCGGGCATGTGTGATTGATTTTGGGGGAAGGTAGGATGACCACTTACCGTTAGCTGAATTCTCGTACAACAATAGCTATTATGCCAGCATTGGCATGCCACCATACGAGATGCTATACGGTAGGAGATGCAAAACATCCGTTTGTTGGGGTGATATTGGTCAAAATTGGGGAGCATCAAGGTAATCGAGGCTACTACTGAGAAGCTTGAGAAGATTAAAGCCTTCATAAAGGCAACCAAAGATAGACAGAAGTTGTATGCCGATAAACGAAGCAGACCGATCGAGTTTCGAGTGGGTGACCGGGTTATGTTGAAGGTCTCACCTTGGAAGGGTATTATTCGATTCAGGAAGCGGGGCAAGTTGAGCCCAAGGTATATAGGCTCTTTTCGAATCATTGCTCGAGTAGGAGAGGTGGCCTATAGGTTGGAGTTACCCGATGAGTAAGTGGGATTCACCCCGACATTCCATGTATCTCATCTGAGAAAGTGTTTAGCTGATGAAGACATGATTGTTCCACTGGAGGATATCAAAGTAGACAAAAGGCTTAATTATGTGGAGCAACCAGTGGCAATCATCGATCATAAAGAGAAGAGGCTGAGAAATAAAATGGTCCCTCTTGTGCGTGTAGAGTGGAAGCACAGGAAGGGATTCAAGTCTATATGGGAAACTGAGGAGGAGATGAGGCAGCATTATCCTCATCTGTTCGAGGAATAACAGCTTTCGGGGATGAAACCTATATAAAGGGGGTGGACTTGTAACACCCGGTTATTTTAAAGAGACAAGAAAAGAAGAATAAATGAAAGAAAAGCAATAAAGTCTAAGTGGAAGGACTAAAAGTGTCCAAAAGGACAAATCTTTAAAAAAGTTGGTGTAAAGGTGGGCATGGCCGCCCACCCTCACTTCACATCCCCATTTTCTTTCAGTTTAGAGAGAAAGAGCAGAGGAACTCTCGGCTGAAGAAAAAAAGAGAAGAAGAAGTCGAATTCAAGGTAAGAATTCGTAGTTTTTAAATGTTTATGACGGGTTTTATCCCGGTTACATGCTTATGTGCTTATGTGGTTGTGTATGTGCTCGGGTGTGTGTGTTTGGTGTTGTTTTTAGGTGTTTGAACTCATTTTCAAGCGGGTTAGAAAGGAAGAAATACCCAAGTGCAGATGAGTTCGATTGATTGGGTTTGAAAACATACTAGAAACATGTTGAACAGAAGGTTCATGCGCCTAGATAAGGCTCATGCGTCTGAAAATACCTTTGAAGGATTTAAGTGTAATCCTTCGCCTGAACAGTAGCCCATGCACCTAAGATTTCCTTAGAAATGTTTAAGTATAGCCCATGCGCCCGAACAGTGGTCCATGCGCCTAGAAATATTAGTCAGACAACTAAGTATAGTGCCCATCCGCCAAGAGGCCTATGCGCCCAAGAGGCCCGTGCGCCTAAGTGTCCTGCGTCCGAATACCTCATGCACCTAAGTGTCCATACGCATGAATAATGCCCATGTGCCTGAATAGTTCATGCGCCTAAGTGATAATGATTAAGTGTTGGCTGATGCGCCTATATAGTGATGAAACGCCCAAACAGGGCTCATGCGCCCAAATAGTGCCAAAGTGCCTAAGCACTTAGAAATTTTTACAGAATTTTCTGGGAGTCTGTGCTTTTAGGGTTTTGACCGAGGGTTGACTAGGGCTTATTTATGATGATGTTTCATGCATGGTTATGATTGTTCCTTAATATGGTTATTGCTATATTATTATTACTTATAGTATGTGACTTTACGTGGTATGTTTATTATCGTAACGTAAAGTATATCGTAATAATAAAGAGAAAGAGAAATAAAGAAAAGAAGAGGAACATTAATAAAAATGTTAACAAGTCTTGCAAGCTTACAGGAGGTACACGACCATGTTGTCGTTAGCTCAACTGTGTTGCGGATTAGCTACCCTATTATGCACACATGGCCAATCAATTGAGATTGGCAGGACCTTTGTAGCGTGTCCTGGGTGATTGGGTTGGCCTTCTACACAGTACACAGAACCCTTTCGAGGGATACAGCTGACCCTTTCGAGGATATAGTTGACCCTTTCGAGGGATATAGTTGACCCTTTCAAGGGATATAGTTGACCCTTTCGAGGGATATAGATGGCCCATCACCCGTTTTCCATCGTGCATACATTTGGGGTATTGCTTATTGGTCCATACAGAAAGTGAAAGATAAAGATAAAAGTTTACAGAACAGACAAGGCATACAGTAAAGAGAACGAACAGTATTTGTTCATATAGTTAACGCGTGCTCGCATATACAGTACAGAGTTGTATTTTACAGAAAAAAGTATTTTCATATACAACATATAGAAAGTATTTTATTACTTTTAAAACTAGAACTCACTCAGCAACGCTGACTTTTATACATTTTTAGTTGGCAGGTAATTATTGCTAAGGATGGCATGAGGGTGAAGCTACTCGGCAGGGAAAGACTGACATCCATTCGTATTCTATGTTGCTGTTGTTTTGTAATGCGTTAAAACAATTCTTTTGTAAACAGTAAATGATGATGTATTGCTTAACAATAGTTTTAAATGAAATGAATGGTTTTTGATAAATCATTTCCGCTGCTTAAGTATTGACCAACTGTGAGGTGCCCGGGAACGGGGCCTTACACCTTTTGGCCTCACTAATACACCTGCTACTTTCCAGTCTCTCATGAACTCTACCTTCAAGTCCCTACTTTGAAGATGTGCTCTTGTTTTCTTCGATGATATTCTGGTTTATAGTAAAACAATGTCTCAGCACTTTTAGACTTGAAGGAAGTCTTTACCCTCTTTCGCACCCATTCACTAGTTGCCAAAAGATCTGAATGTTTTTTTGCAGACTCTCACATTGAGTATCTAGGTCATGTTATTTCCCACGAGGGTGTGGCCACTATTCCTACCAAGATTTTAGCAATTCGAGATTGGCCACAATCACAAACAATTAAACAGTTGCGGGGTTTTTTGGGCTTAACTGGATATTATCGTAGGTTCATTAACGGTTTTGGATCCATAGCCAAACCTTTAACTGATCTTTTAAAAAAAGATTCTTTTGGGTGGACTCTGGAAGCTAGTGATGCATTTACCACCTTAAAAGAAGCTTTGATCAATGCTCCTGTTCTTGCCCTTCTTGATTTTACTAAGCCCTTTATTTTAGAAACAGATGCATCCTCTAAAGTATTAGGAGCTGTTTTGATGCAAGACCATCATCCCTTAGCTTTTATGAGTAAAGAACTCTCTCCTAGACAACTGAGTTTGTATGTTTATGAAAAGGAGTTACTCGCAATTCTCATAGCTGTTAAAAGTTGGCATCATTATCATGTCATGGATGCTTTTGATATTCGTACGGATCAGAAAAGTCTTAAACATCTTCTTGAACAAAAGATTACCACTCCACTCCAGCACACTTGGTTGTCTAAGATGATGGGTTATAACTATATAATTAAGTATAAAAAAGGAAGTGAGAAAAAAGCAGCTGATGCTCTTTCTCGAGTTTAAGGAGTTACTCTATTCACCTTAAGTATTTCATCCTTGCAACCTTTGTTATGGGATAAAATTAAGGCTTCTTGGGCCGCTGATTTCGTTGTACAAACCTTGATTGCCAACTTAGCACAAGGTGTGCAAGTTCAAGGCTTTACTTGGGATGGGTTTAAACCTTTGAAAAAAACAAGATTTATATTAGCAATGATCCAACAATTCAAAAGCACATTATCACCTTATTCCACGATTCCCCTATGGGTGGTCACTCGGGCTTCGCTCCTACTTCTAAACGGATTAAGCGGTACTTCACTTGGAAAAAATGTTCCAACTCTATCCGAGAATACATAAGCCAGTGTGATACTTGCTTACGAGCCAAGTATGAACCAGTTGCTTCTCCTGGGTTGTTGCAACCCTTACCTATTCCTACTTCTATTTTCAGTGATCTATCCATGGATTTTATATCAGGCTTATCCAAGATGGGTGGTAAAGACACTATTTTGGTGGTAGTCGACCGGTTGACTAAGTATGGTCATTTTCTTTCCTTATCTTGCCCATTTACAGCTTCATATGTAGCCCAACTTTTTCTTGACCACATTTTTAAGCTTCATGGGTGTTCCCAAACCATTGTTTGTGATTGGGATCCATTTTTCCTTAGTCATTGTTGGACAGATTTCCTTAAACTTCAGGGTATTACTTCCGCCTTTTCAACTGCATATCACCCCCAATCAGATGACCAAACAGAGGTTCTCAATTGTTGTTTAGAAACCTATTTGCGTTGTATGGTTATGGATGCTCCTAAGACTTGGCCTAAATGGTTATCTTTAGCTGAATGGTGGTACAATACCACCTTTCACTCTGCCATTCGCATGTCCCCTTATCAGGCTTTGTATGGCCTTTTACCTCCATTACATATCCTTTTATTCCCAATGACACCCGAGTTGCAGCTGTGGAGCAATTGTTTCATGATCGGGAAATGATGATTCAAACTTTGATGTTCAATCTTGATCGTGCCCGCAATCGTATGAAACAACAAGCTGATAGCCGACGAACGGATCAAAATTTATCTCCTGAGCAATGGGTTTATGTTAAACTTCATTCCTATGTTCATTCTACTTTACGGAAGGACTGCTATTCGAAGCTTAGCCCACGTTATTATGGATTTTTGATGGGTTTCTAGGCAGTTGAAATCATAGTGCAAACGGGTTTGAAGAAGTCATACTCGAAGGTTGTCAAGGTGAGCTCTAGAACCCCCCTTCTTTACACGTTTTAACTAATTTTGGGGCTGGAAATGCATGGGTGTATGTTTTTATTAAAGTGGGTTTTGTTCTCGTATGTATGTGTATGTGTGAATGTGGGTGGGTTTTGATTTGGGTGATTATGATGTTATGATTGTGTTATGTTCATGTTTTATTGCTTAGAATGCTAGAAACTACGCTTAGAATATGAAGTATGTTGAATTGGGACTGAATTATGATGATAATAGTGTGAGTTAGTTGCTCATGCGTCTGGATTGTCCCATGCGCCCAAATCCCATGCGCCTGAATAGTAGCCATGCACCTAGGAATAAGCTAAAATTGACTAAGTGTTCATGCACCTGAAAAGCCCATGCGCCTAAGCACTTATGCGCTTGCATAGTGCTCATGTGCCTAAGAGTTTGCCCAGGAGAGTAAGTGTTGGGTCATGCGCCCAAAGAGTGTCCATGCTCCTGAAAGTTCCCCATGTGCCTAAGTTTCCTATGCGCCTAGAAAGCCATGCGCCTACACAGTGCCCATGCGCCTAAGACTTAGAATAATTTTCTGATTTTTTTGGGGAAAATGCAAATGTAGGCTTGACTTGGGAGGTTCCCGGGGGTGATGTAAGTTGACCTTATGATGTGAAGGATGATATATTTCTTATGTTTCTTATTATATTATTTTCATGGCTTTACGTGGTATTATTATGAAAGTAAATGGAAAGTATTATGTGACGTAAAGCGGAAGATAATGAAAAAAGGAACGTAATGAATGAATGAATGCATGCACTAATGAATGAATGAAAGTAATGAAAAGCCTTTCAAGCAATGTATGGAGGTTCACACCTAGTAAAGTGTGTTAGCTCAACTGTGTGAGGGTTAGCTACCCCGGAAGGATGCACACTCGGGTCTAATCTTTATTATTGACCATATGTATGGGACCTTTGCTTGTTACCCCAGTACTGTAGTCAGGCCACCGGGCACAATGTATGGGAGTCTATTTATGCACTTCGGCCCAGTACCTACTTTATGCATGACAGTGGGGTATAGCACATGGCATTGGTCTGTAATGAAAGATGAATGATAATGATGAGTGTATTTGCCCCAGGCCCAAAGGTCAGCTTCATACACAATGTTCGGGGTACTAAACATGTCATCGGAAGATAACAAATGATAACCATGACGTATGATAATAAATGAACCAAACTTAACCAACGATGATGAAAGATAATAATGATATTATTTATGTGTAAGTATGATGTATGATCATGTATGGAAGTAAAGAACAGTTTTTAACAAAAGAAAAGTATTTTAGTTTATAAAACTAGAACTCACTCAGCAACGCTGACTTTTATGTGTTTCCAGTTGACAGGTAAGGTTGCTGAGGATTGGATTATTTTGGATGACATCCATTTCACATTATGATAATGTTTTTGTGATGTAATGCAAATCATGATGTTTTGTAACTTAACAATGTTGTATTATTTTGTAAAAGCAAATATACAAAAATTAAACAGTTTGTTTAACAGAATTCCCTTGCGATAATTTCGAAATTTAAATGTATATATATGTTTTATGTGCATGATTAACCAGCTGTAAGCGTTTCGGGAATGGGGCCTTACACGGAGGCAGAAGATGTAGAGCTTCTAGTACAAATCAAAGAAGACAGAAGAAAGAAAAGATTGTACAAGCATGTGCCTACCCTCTCCCTAGTTCAAGAAAGCCCTGCGTATGAGGATGTCGTTCAACAAGAACCTTAGGTAGATAAAGAAGAAGAAAGGATCAAGATGATCAATTACCTGAGTGCCACAGGCCTCTATCAGGCATAAGCACTTCTTCCTTATCTTATGACTATGTTGAGTTTGAGTATCTCAAACAACTTGAACTTGAGATTGTCAGAGAAAGAAAGACAACTAAAAGAAAGCTGAGGGAAGATGCTACTAAGTCAAGAGCCATCATCCACAAAAGCACGAAGAAGTCTCCTGACAGGTAGAGGATGATGAGCTTCTCGAAGCTGTATGGATTCTCCGGAAGGAGATTTGGCCCCATGTCTCTATCCACTATGGATGAGCATATCAGGGTGATCAAGTAGAAGATCAAGAGTGGAGAGATGGTTGATTTACATTCCCCTCCAAGTCAAGCCCCACCTGAAGTGGAGGTTAAGGTTGAACAACCAGAGACATCACAACTTGGACCTCCTGCTGAATCTCAGCAAGCTTTATCTTCTGATCCATAGCAGGGTTAGACTCACTCTCAATCTGAACCGGTGAGAGTAGAAGACCCAACTGAGAAAGACAATGAAGATCAATCCGGTACTGCATGTCAGTCTTCTCAGTTAAAAGTAGCAAAGAGAAAGAAAAGGATGGCTTCTAAACCAAAGCCAAAGAGAAGAAGAAGACTGCATCCTTTTCTAAACCTCAGGATGAGTCAGAACATCTTGAGGATGTGCAGCCAGAGGATGCTCCATCATCTCCTATTCCAATAGCTCCTCTTGCATCAGAAAGACCCATCCTGTCCTGGACATACATTACAAATCTAGAAAGGTGGCATGTCATTAGATATCATGGCATTGAGAATGTATACACTTGGCAAGACATGTTTCAGTTTCCTCTGCATGATCTCTTTGACATGAGAAGATACTTTGATAGTATGAAGGATCCTGATCATCTTATGAAGAAACGGCTGGTTATCATCCTGATGAGGACTGTTGATATCTAAAGTCTTTAAGAGTTTTGGTAGCATCAGCCTAGGGGGAGTTTGTAGAGAATATGTGTAGAGGCTGAAGCAACCAAAGTCTTCTGCATGCATGCTGCACAAGTACTGAAGAAGAATGCTTTGGAAGTTTCATACATGCAACAGAAATATTCTAAGTGTGAAATCTTCCAAAGCCAAGACCAATATCTTCCGAAGCCAAAGATGAAGTCTTTCGAAGCTTCAAAGACAAAGTCTTCTAAAGCTCCACACTTGAAGACAATTTCTTATGAAGACTTTTAGTAACATGCTTTATCTGATGTACTTTTCCATAAAGCTGGACACCTTTCCGCTGCATCTTTGTAATGTCACCAACTTGCATGAGTTGGTGAAAAGGTCCATGCTTTTGGTAACTGTACATTGAGGTCTTGAGTCTGTAACTTTCTACTTCATGTACTTTATCATTTTTGTAATAGATAAGGATGTGAGCTATGGCATGTCATAGTCACAAAGTCAAAAAGGAAATCTGCCATTTTTACTCTACAATTGATTTTGTTTTGAGTCTAGTCAATTGTATCCAACTACTTTCATAGTATTTCGGCTGTAGGATGTAGTATAAGTATCTCATGTTCTTGTATATTTCCTTCATGCTTTGTAACACTTGTAACAGAACATAGAGAAATAAATATATTGTATTCTTGAAAACCATATACTTGTGCTCTTGTGTTTTGTCTCTTACATTACTTGTGTTCTTAGTGTCTCACTTGTGATTAGTCTAGTTCACTGTTTGATTAAGTTTGGTTAATCTCCTCTTTGTGTTTGTGTTGTAACTGACCCCCTTCACCGGTCTTGCATTTGGTATCAGAGCTTTCCAGGCTCTTGATATAAGATCTCACCATCTTAAGATCCCTCACACACACAAATACTAAACTTTTCAAATGGCAGCCATTTCCAAGACTAATATGGAAACAGGAACCATGAACAAGTCCCCACTGATCACTCTTGATGATTTTGATACCTGGTGCCTGAGAATGGAAGGTTTTATCAGGTCTCTAGACTCAAAAATGTGGGAGTCTGTTGAGAATGGACCTTACATACTTAGCACCCCCTCTGCTACTCGTGCTGGTATGATCCCCAAGGCTGTGGCAAACAACTCTGATGAAGATAGGAAGAGAGTAGAGATTGATAGAAAAGCCATGACAGCTCTTCAGACTGCTCTTCCAAACTTTGTATACAGAGGTTTCAAGAAGTTCAAAATAGCCAAGCAGCCAAGCACTAGTTTGAAAACTTCACCTTCAAAACAGGTGAAACCATGACTCAGCAATACTTCACGTATGTTGAGATTGTGGATACCATTGTGGATGGAGGAGTTCCTGTTAAGAGCATGGACATTGTAAGTAAGTTCATATCCTCACTTCCTAGGCAGTGGACACACTACTGTGTGGTCATCAAAAGGAGTGTGAATCTAAAAACTTTTACTCTGACAGAGTTATATGGGATTCTAAGTGGCTACCAGATGTAGATAAATATGCAAGGTTCATCTGGCAACTCCAACAATCAAATGGTTCAGCCCTGCATGTGGTTGAAAGGGATAGCATAGAACCCCAACATGTCACACCCTAACCTTGATGGCGGAAACGTCAAGATGTGAGGGTTAAGATTGTTCACAGCCACATAACGCTATATTTAAATGTAAATGTTAAAATCATAAGTTTCAAAAGAAAGTACAAACATATGTCTCAAAATGCAATAATCCCCAAAATAAGCAAAACATAACATAGTCATTTTATTCATTTATCTAGGTCCGAATCCTAGTTTATTACAAGCTTCATTTGATCACTTTAAAGTTGAGGATTACCTGAAAAATAATAAAAATAAAAGGTCAACTAAAAAGTTGGTGAGTTTCCAAGGTTTTCATACATAATATAACAAGGTTACGAGTAGCAATTCATGTCATAGGTTATAACTTAGTAACGTTATAGAACACATATCCTTACAACCAAACCTCAACTTGATTACAAGTATATATGATTGGCTAAATGTATTTGGTTCCTATGATGAACAAGCATACGTCATCAGGAGCCGGCAATACCTCGGTTTTAGCGCCAAATAGGCTTGTCAGACCTAAAGATCTAAGACGTCGCCAGGCTAGCAATAGTTAATGATTTTAAACAAGCTATGTATTTCATATAATCACCTACAACACACAAATAACAACAGCAAAATATAAAGGTGAATTGCAAGTGCTTTACAAGTTTCAAACGTTTATAAGTGTATGATGTATAAGTATCATGTTTCACCCCAAAATAGTGTGAAAAACAATAAAAAGGGGCAAGGAAACTCACATGGCAAAATAAGTATAAGGATGACGATTATAAGAATAATAATAGGCGTCGTTCTAACGTGAATCGTCACAAGGCACCTAAATATATACATTTACAAGATTTAAATTTAATAATAAGTTTTAATGAATTAACGAAGACTAGAGTTCAATTTGGGTATTTGGGCATTTTTATAAGTACTTTAAATACAAAAATATATTATTTATATGTTTAAATATAGAGAAAGTAAAATTGAATCGTTTATACTATTTAAGAAATTTTAAATATAATATTTGAGTAATTATTTGAAATAATCATGATTTAAATAATATTATGTGAAAAAAACGTTTAGACCAACAATTTATTAATTATTATTTAAAATCCATTTTATAAGAAATTATTCAAAACCGATCTTTGTTAAAATGTTTTATTGAAAAGATAATTATTTAATTAAACTTACAAAAATTACAGAAAATATTTGATGGCTTTTATAAATAAAAGAAGTTTATAAATATACTTATATATATATTAAATTTTTTTCCATAGTTTAATTAAGGCTGAAAAGGCCTTAAAAATGTTGGAGGGTGCCCGGGTTCGAACCCGAGACCTCAAGGTTTGCAAGTGAGTGTGTAACCAGTAGACTAGGGCCGCAACCATGGTATATCCCGGGTCTAAATTCTTTTAAACTAAGTAAAGTGCCCCCAAATCCAAGAACCCTAGATTGTTTTTGAATCAAATTGAACATCAATTCAATGTTGTTAACCAAATTAACCATTGGCCTTTTGTTACCCATGCTTAGATGAACATAATCATGTATTTAACTTACTTGATTACGATCGAATGAAGTGTTTGTGCTTGAATTTTGTCTCGGTTCGCTCATGAAGAACATGGAGTTTGAAATCGATGTTTGAGTGATGATTTAGAGGAATTGAGTTTGCAGAGAGTTGAAAGGGTCAATGGGGACATTTGCCCTCTGTTATATATGTTCGATTTGTACGATAGAGGGTCGAACGAGTTTCAGTTTCCATTCGGCTATAACGGTTACAATCGATTGGTTTAATCATTGTTTAACTAAAATTAAAAGATGTATTAAGTTTAGAAATGATTATTAGAACGTTTCTGATCGTTTAATTTGATTATTTATCACAATGTATACGTTGAACGCTTATGAATCGATTAGGTTATTGATTTCGGTTCGATTCCCTTAAATGTTGAATGTAATGGTCCAATCAGTCATGGGTTCGAGTTCGTGGTGCTTCCTCGAGTCGTTTGGTACCTTTAACATGGTTAAAAATGTTTAAATTTGGGTGTTCGGTGGTCACCGGAGCTAGACTGGAGATTGGTCGGCCAGTGACCGGAAAGTCGGGAGAGATTGGATTTGGAGTTTAGATATGTCACTTTTACACAAACAACCCCTCATCTTTGAATGTTTATTAGTTTATTTTTAAAATTTCTTTTAGAGTTTATAAAATGACAACTAACCCCCTATCTTACTTAATTTAAGTTTTAAACACTTTTATGTTTAATAACTTTACAAATTGTTATATGTGACATCCGGTAAATTTACGTTACCAAACTCCGTTAGTTCCGTTAAGTCTTGTAAACACGTGTCGTGAGCACACACTAGTTGTCGTTGAACGTTGGTGACCTAATAATAATGATTAATGTTAATTTTATGTGAATCTAAGTGATTATGTGAGTATTGGGTTATGTTTATGTGTTTACACATTTATAAACGATTAATTAAAGAATTTATCGCGTAACGCGGAAACGTGTCTATTTATTCGTATGTCTTGTGTTTTTATAAAGATAGGATATATAATGAACTTTATAAGTTTATATCTTTATATTATGAAGTTAAAAACACTTTACAAAGAGTTTAAAGCTTAGTTTTTACAAAATACCAAAACACAAGGGTTTAAAGGGTAAATATGTAAATTAAAATTAATTAAAACAAAATTCCAAACCCTAACCCACCCTTCGGCCGCAAACCATCTCCAAACACCCTCCCCACTTCGAATCCAGCCAAGAACAAGCAATTTTGTGTGGTTTTGATTCGATTACAAGTTATACAACACTTAGGAAGCATCGATTTCAAGCAATTACAAGTTTAAAGGTTAGTTTTGCGAGTTTTTGTGAAGGGTTCATTATGGCCGAACCCTAATTCGTAAATTGGTCCTTGTTGGGTCGAATTGGTTGTTGTTTGATGATGTTAACGTTTAGTTAGATTGTATACATGTTAGTTAACGTCGATTATGCAAGAATTCTATGTTTTTAGTGGATTGATCATGAAATTGATTTTGAAGCAAACCCTAATTCGTGATTATTGTGATTATGCATGATGGATGATTGTTTGATGAATGTTTGATGATTATTGGGTTGTATGAATGTTAGAATACGTTGATTATGCAAGAAAGTTGGGATTTTGATGCATTGTTCATAGGTTACTAAGAATAGTAACTTTATTTTGCATGTAGTAGTATTCTAGTGATGGATTGATGTTATGGATGGGTTCATGATGATAATTAGATGCTAGATTGATATTATGAATGCTAGAAATCTTTAATTTGATGATGTTGATCATAGCTTGCAAAAGTAGAAACTTTTGTTTATGAAGATTGTTGGATTGAGGTGTTTAAGTGTTGTTGATCATGTCTAGATGTTAGTATGAGCTTGAATGGTATATTATTGATGAATTCATGCATACCTTGGATGTTTGATAGATTTTGGACATTCTTTCCCAAAAGAAAACTTTATTTGTGTAAACGTTGAAGTATGATGTTGTGATCATGTTTGAGATGATAGGAACTTGCTAATATGTTAAGGATGGATTCTAGTGTAATAGAACGTGTTAAATTAGTTGTATGGCATGTTTGGATAATCATGGGTGATAATTGGAATTGGTAATCATGTATGGTTGGGTATTGTTGTAGTAGGACATCATGCTTGGGTCTGGTAATTGATTGTTGTGATGTTGTGAATGCAATGCATATGCTTAAAGAATTTGGTTATGATCATTATACACGCGTGCGGATCTGAGGCCCCTACTTAGTAGGATTGGCAGGGTTTAGGATGTGAAGTCGTGAGTGGCTTCACATGGCATGTAATGAATGGTTGAACATTGTATGGCATGCTTGTTGTATTGTGTAGTGGATATGTTAATGTTCTAGATTCGCATGACTTGTATAGTACTTGATTGTATGATGATCTAAGTGATACACTGGGTTGAAATAGCATACGTATGATACCATTTGAAAGTTAATCATGTATGTTGTATGTGCTCATTGGCTTTATTTGAATTATAACCCATAATGTCACCAACGGGTCAAACGGGTCAACTAGGTCAAACGTGTCTATTTGTCTGGAAGCTTGAGTCTTTGATTTTGGTATGATTAGGGTTTCACATGTCTTTTATTTACACGTACTTATGTACTCACATGATCTAGGTAACCTGTGAAGGTTGGCTATCCTCTCGTTTCTCAAAATAAACCCTAAGTACCTTTGCATACATCAGGTGAGTTCATGCCCCACTCTTTACTTAATCTCTTTTGGGGGAGATAGCATACTGGTATTTATACGAACGCTTTTAAATATTTAAGTTGTGTATAAATACTATAGTGTTGTTTACCATGGAAAAGTCCTCACACTTTGAATTGTTAATATTGATAGCGGGGAAACTTGGGTAGTACTACTGGGTCTGACGAGCCCCACCTGTGTGACTCGAGGTCAACCGGGTGCAATTTGTCCTATTGAACATTGTCACGACATGGTAAGTCGTGACAGGAGGCAACAACTATCACAGTCAGCTTCAATTGCAAAATCACTATGTATTAATATTTACTGATAATAGACTAGCTATCTATTACCATACACTGCTTATATTTATCGCAACTGTTTACATGTTTATTGAACTCAAACTCTTGAACTCACCAACCTATGTGTTGACATTTTAGTATGCTTTTCTCAGGTCCTTAGCTTGCTTGCCATAGGAGCACTGCACAGTTCATTGCATTTTAAGACACGATGCTTCAAGACAATTTAACATTTTAACAATTATAGTTTACTCTTTGGGTTGGCACTTGTTTTGCCATAGTTATACTTTATTGACTTGGGTTGTTTTCAAAACGCTTCCGCATTGTTTAAAGTTTGTATTTTGGTTGATTTTGTTAAATTATGGCATTTAGAGTCATTCTGAGTAACTATTGACTGTGATCCTGGTTTGTTCACACGCCTCGCGGTAAAACTCCGCAAGTGGATTTTGAGGGTGTGACAGATTGGTATCAGAGCCATTGGTTATAGGGAACTAGGTTGCATACACACTAGACTATAACCGCACAGTTAGTTAGTTACCTGTTTCTGTTCCATCGACTGTACACTCATTGGCATACACATCACATTATCTGCAGCATGGCATCGTCTTCAAGAGCTCCGGGTAAACGACCCGAATCACCTACACGATCTGAATCCCCACCTCCCGCACCTGTACCTGATGATGGATTCGATTGGCCCCGACTGGCTTATCCCCGAGAGGAGATTGACTGGGATCAACCATTTGCGTTGATGAAGCGTGACCCTCCGCGTGACTGGCGTTCTTATCCTAGGTTTGTTGACCATATCATGTTTAGGGAACGCGTACCTGTCCTAAAGCCAAGGACTAGGAACAATACCAATCAACCCATGTTTTCACTCCCACGAACGGCGCAGTCCAACGAGCAATTGATTGCTGCACTAATGGCTGCACTGGATACTGAACAGCATCGTGTGAGACGACTCACGGGTGATGTCTGTACACTACAGCAAGAGGTGTACAACCTGAGACATCAATTGGACGAACTCAAGGAAGAACACGGGAAGACGCTGAACGGTTGTCCATATGCAAGATGGTGTTATGGCACTCAAGGACGCGTGACTGCTCGTGAACAGCGAGCCATAGCCGATAATAGGATTGCCATATTAGAAGCTCAACTAGCAGCACTCCAGATTGCTATAGCTCCTGCTCCTGCCGCAGACTCTGAGGATGAGGAGGATCCCGAGGAGGGACCCGAGGAAGAGGAAACCGGAGGAGATGGAGGATGATAGTGATGGGTCAGACATTGTCGATTGACTTCTTTATATAACTTAGACTACGTAGTGTTTTCTTTTGAAACCTATGTGGGAAGGGTTGTTTCCCCACACGAACGACAAAACTTCAATTTTGACATTGCTAAATACATTGTGACTTATTGCAATTATTTACTTTGGTTATTTTTTGTTATGAATGTTGTGGTTGTGATGATACATTATTTCTTTCATTTACTGTTTACTACGCTTCAATGAGTTAAATGTGTATGATGTTACTCATTATTGTATTGTGAATATAAAGTGAAAAGAATGGACGCTCGTGGACGTGGACGTGGACGTGGTCGTGGACGTGGACGTGGACGTGGCACCGGAGAACAGGGTGGTGGTGCTATTAACATGACTCCTGCGGAATTGGCTGCTCTAATTAATGAGCATGTTCAGGCGGCAGTGGCTGCTGCCCACGCGGGTCAGCCAGCAGGTAAACAATGACAGAAAAACAAATCCGATATCCTTTATAACTGTAGGGGATGTTTGATTAATGTGTGTTATGTTAAAACAGGACCACGGTGTGTACATACAAGTCCTTCATGGACTGTAAACCACACACTACAGCGGTACAGAGGGTGCTGTAGGGCTTGTACGCTGGTTTGAGAAGACTGAGTCCGTTTTCTCCAAATGTAACTGTCCACGGCGGATCAAGTAAAGTATGCCACCGGACTTTGGAGGGTGCAGCTCTGTCATGGTGGAACGCGCAAGTCCAGATGCTTGGACAAGCGATGGCAAATGGACTCCCCTGGGATGAGTTCAAGGATATGATGATCGAGGAGTACTGTCCTCGAAATGAGGTGCAAAAGTTGGAGATGGAATTCTGGCAGCTCAAGATGAAGGGTTCAGAAATTGAGGCTTATACAACCCGTACTCATGAGCTGGCCACATTGTGTCCAAGAATGGTTAATGAGACACATAAGAGAATCGAGCACTACATACGAGGGTTGGTGCCTGAAATCCAAAGTATGGTAACGGCTTCTAACCCGACTACGATCCAGCAGGCCATCCAGATTGCTCATAAACTTACTGACCAGGCGGTAGAGCAAGGGCGTCTACCCAAACGGGGCGCTGTGGTAAGCGTGCCCGACAAAAAAGGAAGTGGGATGCTCCAGCAACAGCAACAACAAATCATCATCATCATCGTCTGGCGGTCAACAACAATCCAACAGCAAAACAACCAGTTCAGCAGCAACAGCGGCGTTCGATAATAACCGCAACTTCAACCAAACTGCCCAAAATAACCAAGGACCCAGCGGTTATGGCGGCAGACATCCCAAATGCCCACGGTGTAACTACCACCACGTGGGACGGTGTGGTAGCTTCAAGTGTCAACGTTGTGGAAAGATTGGACACGCTGCGAAGGATTGCCGTGGTGAACTAATGAGGAGGCCACAACAACCTCAAGAAAATCCCTAAGGGTTGTTTTGAGTGGGGAAAGAAGGGCATTACAAACGAAACTGCCCACAACTAAGAAGGAACGGAAATGGCAACAACAACAACAACAACACCAATAATCATGGAACAACAACAACAATGGCAATAATAACAACAATGGTGGAAATGGCACTGGAAATGGCGGCAATAGAGATGGAGCAAAGGGAGAGCCTTCGTCATTGGCTCAGGTGAGGCTCTAAATGATCCCACAACTGTTACTGGTAGATTCCCTGTTAATGGTTGTTTTGCTACGGTACTATTTGATACTGGATCCGATAGGAGTTTTGTGTCCTTAAAATTCTGTAGTCTTTTAAGTGATATACCCTCTGCTTTAGAATCTAAGTACACTGTGGATTAGCCGACGGTAAACAAATCCATGTAACGCATATCCTTAAAGACTGTAGGATAGAACTTGCTGGTCATACTTTCGCTATAGATCTCATGCCTGTTACGCTGGGGAGTTTTGATGTTGTGATAGGCATGGATTGGCTCTCTAGCAAGCAAACGGAAGTCATATGTCACGAGAAGATTATACGGATCCCGGTTGGTGATCAAATTCTTACTGTCAAAGGTGATAGGAGTGGTGCTGTGATAGGCATCATCTCGTATATGAAAGCTCAAAAGTTGTTACGAAAGGGCCGCGTGGCTATCCTAGCACTTGTAACCGATAAGCAAAAGGAAGAAAAGAGAATGGAGGATATTCCCATAGTACGCGACTTTCCGGAGGTATTCCCAGAAGATCTTCCTGGATTACCACCGCACCGTCAGGTGGAATTCCAGATTGAGTTGACTCCCGACGCAGCTCCGATTGCTAGGGAACCTTATCGATTAGCACCAAACGAACTACAGGAGTTGTCGTCACAACTTCAGGAGCTTTTGGATAAGGGTTTATTCGACCTAGTACATCACCTTGGGGAGCTCCTGTACTCTTTGTTAAGAAGAAGGATGGCACATTCGGATGTGCATCGATTATCGAGAGTTAAACAAAGTAACAGTCAAGAACCGATACCCTTTACCTCGTATCGACGACTTGTTCGATCAGCTTCAAGGATCAAGCTATTACTTGAAGATTGACTTGAGATCTGGTTATCATCAACTCAGAGTTCGGGAAGAAGACATTCCCAAGACTGCGTTTCGTACTCGTTATGGTCATTATGAGTCTTGGTCATGCCTTTTGGGTTGACTAATGCACCTGCTGTGTTCATGGACCTCATGAACCTGTGTGCAAACTTATCTTGATCAGTTTGTCATTGTGTTCATCGATGATATACTGATATACTCTAGGACCAAGGAGGAGCATATGAAGAGCACTACGAATGATATTGGAACTGTTGAAAAATGAGCAACTGTATGCTAAATTCTCAAAGTGTGATTTTGGATAAGAGAGGTACAATTCCTAGGTCATATTGTTAATGAGAAAGGAATACACGTTGATCCTGCCAAAATTGAGGCGATAAAGAATTGGACTACACCCAAAACACCAAGCGAGATAAGGCAATTTCTTGGATTAGCAGGATATTACCGCCGATTCATAGAAGGATTTTCTAAGATCGCACAACCTCTCACAGCCTTGACTCACAAAGGAACGACATACAAATGGGCTGAGAGTCAAGAATCAGCTTTCCAATTATTAAAACAAAAACTATGTACTGCCCCGATATTAGCATTACCAGAGAGAACAGATGACTTTGTGGTGTATTGCGATGCATCCATTCAAGGATTGGGTTGTGTCTTGATGCAACGAGACAAGGTGATAGCTTACGCCTCGAGACAACTAAAGGTTCACGAGAAGAACTATACTACCCATGACTTAGAATTGGGCGCAGTAGTTTTTGCCTTAAGATCTGGAGACATTATTTGTACGGTACCAAGTGCACAATCTACACCGATCACAAGAGTCTTCAACATATCTTTGAGCAAAAAGAGTTGAATATGAGGCAGCGACGTTGGGTGGAACTACTAAATGATTATGATTGCGCAATTAAGTATCATCCGGGAAAGGCGAACGTAGTTGCCGATGCTTTAAGCAGGAAGGAAACAGCTAAACCCCGACGGGTGCGAGCTTTACAGCTTACTATCAGTACCCAACTGCCCGAACAAGTTAAGGAGGCACAAATGGAAGCTTTAAAGGTGGAAAATATTGGTTCTGAATTGTTACGGGAATGGATAAGCAGCTAGTGATGAAAGAGGATGGAATTCGGTATTTCATGGATAGACTTTGGGTGCCTGTTCATGGAAATCTGAGAGATTTAGTTATGAGCGAGGCACACAAATCTAAGTATTCTATACATCTGGATCCGACAAGATGTATCATGACCTAAAGGCTCACTATTGGTGGCCTAACATGAAAGCGGATGTAGCTACGTATGTGAGCAAGTGTTTGACCTGCTCGAAGGTAAAAGTGGAATATCAAAAACCATCGGACTATTACAACAACCCGAGATTCCAATGTGGAAATGGGAACAAATCTCCATGGATTTTATTACTAAGCTACCCCGGACTAGTACTGGTTGTGACACGATATGGTTATTGTGGATCGATTGACAAAGTCTGCTCATTTCCTTGCAATAAAGGAAACCGACAAGATGGAGAAGTTAACTCTCCTGTACCTCAAGGAGATCGTTTCGAGACACGGGGTACCGATCTCAATTATCTCTGACCGTGACGCTCGTTTCACGTCACATTTCTGGCAATCATTGCAGAAATCCTTGGGTACACGTTTGGATATGAGTACTGCATATCATCCACAGACGGATGGTCAGAGTGAGCGTACTATACAGATGTTGGAGGATATGCTACGTGCTTGTGTGATTGACTTCGGGAATAACTGGGAAATTCACCTGCCATTGGTGGAATTCTCTTATAACAACAGTTATCACATTAGTATACAAGCAGCACCTTTCGAGGCGTTGTACGGGGAAAATGTCGATCACGGTTTGCTGGGCGGAAATTGGTGATAGTCAGATAACAGGTCCCGAGTTAATTCATGAGACGACTGAGAAAATTATACAGATACGGAACCGTATGGCTGCAGCGCGAGACAGGCAAAAGAGTTATGCTGACAAGAGACGGAAACCTTTAGAGTTTCAGGTTGGTGACAAGGTTTTGTTGAAAGTCTCACCATGGAAAGGCGTAGTTCGGTTTGGTAAACGAGGGAAACTAAATCCGAGGTACGTTGGACCATTGAGATTGTGGAAAGAGTAGGTCCAGTAGCCTATCGATTAGCCCTACCTGATTCGCTAAGTGGAATTCATGATGTATTTCACGTGTCAAACTTGAAGAAGTGCATAACTGATGAAACGACGGTCGTACCACTAGAAGAAATTCAAGTGGATGAACAATTGCGTTTTATTGAGGAACCAGTGGAGGTGATGGACCGTGAGGTGAAAACACTTAAGCAAAGCAGATACCTATTGTTAAAATCCGTTGGAATTCGCGACGTGGACCGGAATTCACATGGGAACGGGAAGATCAAATGAAGCTTAAGTACCCTCAACTATTCGAAGGAACGATGCCAGCAGACGAAGGTATTGATTTAAATTTCGGGACGAAATTTCTTTCAACATGGGGATGATGTGACAACTCATCCAAAACTCACACGATTTCGATTTCTGTGTGCCAATGCAGTAGACCAGTGATGGAAACCAGTGATGGAACACTCTCACCATGTAACGCAATTTTCGGGACGAAAATTCTTTCAACATGGGGATAATGTGACATCCGGTAAATTACGTTACCAAACTCCGTTAGTTCCGTTAAGTCTTGTAAACACGTTTCGTGAGCACACACTAGTTGTCGTTGAACGTTGGTGACCTAATAATAATGATTAATGTTAATTGATTTGAATCTAAGTGATTATGTGAGTATTGGTTTATGTTATGTGTTTACACATTTATAAATGATTAATTAAAGAATTATCGCGTAACGCGGAAACGTGTCTATTTATTCGTATGTCTTGTGTTTTTATAAAGATAGGATATATAATGAACTTTATAAGTTTATATCTTTATATTATGAAGTTAAAAACACTTTACAAAGAGTTTAAAGCTTAGTTTTTACAAAATACCAAAACACAAGGGTTTAAAGGGTAAATATGTAAATAAAATTAATTAAAACAAAATTCCAAACCCTAACCCACCCTCTCGGCCGCAAACCATCTCAAACACCCTCCCCACTTCGAATCAGCCAAGAACAAGCAATTTTGTGTGGTTTTGATTCGATTACAAGTTATACAACACTTAGGAAGCATCGATTTCAAGCAATTACAAGTTTAAAGGTTAGTTTTTGCGAGTTTTTGTGAAGGGTTCATTATGGCCGAACCCTAATTCGTAAATTGGTCCTTGTGGGTCGAATTGGGTTGTGTTGATGTTAACATGTTAGTTAGATTGTATACATGTTAGTTAACGTCGATTATGCAAGAATTCTATTTTAGTGGATTGATCATGAAATTGATTTTGAAGCAAACCCTAATTCGTGAATTGTGATTATGCATGATGGATGATTGTTTGATGAATGTTGATGATTATTGGGTTGTATGAATGTTAGAATACGTTGATTATGCAAGAAAGTTGGGATTTTGATGCATGTTCATAGGTTACTAAGAATAGTAACTTTATTTTGCATGTAGTAGTGTTCTAGTGATGGATTGATGTTATGGATGGTTCATGATGATAATTAGATGCTAGATTGATATTATGAATGCTAGAAATCTTTAATTTGATGATGTTGATCATAGCTTGCCAAAAGTAGAAACTTTTGTTTATGAAGATTGTTGGATTGAGGTGTTTAAGTGTTGTTGATCATGTCTAGATGTTAGTATGAGCTTGAATTGGTATATTATTGATGAATTCATGCATACCTTGGATGTTTGATAGATTTTGGACATTCTTTCCCAAAAGGAAAACTTTATTTGTGTAAACGTTGAAGTATGATGTTGTGATCATGTTTGAGATGATAGAAACTTGCTAATATGTTCAGGATGGATTCTAGTGTAATAGAACGTGTTAATTAGTTGTATGGCATGTTTGGATAATCATGGGTGATAATTGGAATTGGTAATCATGTATGGTTTGGGTATTGTGTAGTAGTAGGACATCATGCTTGGGTCTGGTAATTGATTGTTGTGATGTTGTGAATGCAATGCATATGCTTAAAGAATTTGGTTATGATCATTATACACGCGTGCGGATCTGAGGCCCCTACTTAGTAGGATTGGCAGGGTTTAGGATGTGAAGTCGTGAGTGGCTTCACATGGCATGTAATGAATGGTTGAACCTTGTATGGCATGCTTGTTGTATTGTAGCTAGTGGATATGTTAATGTTCTAGATTCGCATGACTTGTATAGTACTTGATTGTATGATGATCTAAGTGATACACCTGGTTGAAATAGCATACGTATGATACCATTTGAAAGTTAATCATGTATGTTGTATGTGCTCATTGGCTTTATTTGAATTATAACCATAATGTCACCAACGGGTCAACCGGGTCAACTAGGTCAAACGTGTCTATTTGTCTGGAAGCTTGAGTCTTTGATTTTGGTATGATTAGGGTTTCACATGTCTTTTATTTACACGTACTTATGTACTCACATGATCTAGGTAACCTGTGAAGGTTGGCTATCCTCTCGTTTCTCAAAATAAACCCTAAGAACCTTTGCATACATCAGGTGAGTTCATGCCCCACTCTTTACTTAATCTCTTTTGGGGGAGATAGCATACTGGTATTTATACGAACGCTTTTAAATATTTAAGTTGTGTATAATATTACTATAGTGTTGTTTACCATGGGAAAAGTCCTCACACTTTTGAATTGTTAATATTTGATAGCGGGGAAACTTGGGTAGTACTACTGGGTCTGACGAGCCCCACCTGTGTGACTCGAGGTCAACCGGGTGCAATTTGTCCTATTGAACATTGTCACGACATGGTAAGTCGTGACAGGAGGCAACAACTATCACAGTCAGCTTCAATTGCAAAATCACTATGTATTAATATTTACTGATAATAGACTAGCTATCTATTACCATACACTGCTTATATTATCGCAACTGTTTACATGTTTATTGAACTCAAACTCTTGAACTCACCAACCTATGTGTTGACATTTTAGTATGCTTTTCTCAGGTCCTTAGCTTGCTTGCCATAGGAGCACTGCACAGTTCATTGCATTTTAAGACACGATGCTTCAAGACAATATAACATTTTAACAATTATAGTTACTCTTTTGGTTGGCACTTGTTTTGCCATAGTTATACTTTATTGACTTGGGTTGTTTTCAAAACGCTTCCGCATTGTTTAAAGTTTGTATTTTGGTTGATTTTGTTTAAATTATGGCATTTAGAGTCGTTCTGAGTAACTATTGACTGTGATCCTGGTTTGTTCACACGCCTCGCGGTAAAACTCCGCATGTGGATTTTGAGGGTGTGACATTATAAGCATTACTATTAATATTGTTGGAGCATATATAGTCATATATAGTGTGTCCATCGCTTGTCGAATAGTCTAGGCTTAATGTATTACACCTGATATGTTGTAAACACATGAAACTGGGTCATTCGCTGGAGCATATGCGAATGAGACTCAGTCGTACAATTGAGCCATGCTAATGGACCAGTCGTGCGACTGAGAGGTGCGATTGGGGCATTCGTAAGACTAAACCATAAGAATGGTCCAGTTGTACGATTGAACCATAAGCATGGTCCAGTCGTAAGATTGAACCATACACATGGTTCAATCACACGAATGGGCCCGGTCGCATCTAATATGGGCAAAGGCCTATATATACCGGTTTCAATGTGTAGAGAGATTAAGGATTTGAGAGGGAGTCTGCCTGGAGCCTAGGGCTACCGGATGAGAGGGGAGATCATGCTCGATCTCCCCTTGCCAAGAGTCTTGATTCTTATGTTGTAACGAGCTTGTAATCGTTAGGTTTTATCAATGAAACCAATTTTATAGTTCATGTTATTGATTGTCTCTTGGTGTTTGCTGTTATTTATCCTTCCGTCAAGAACACGCTCGGATGTTTACCGATCCAGCTGACTTCACAATTGGTATCAGAGCCAGGTTACTGGTTGAATGATCTAACCATCATTCTAGCAACCCGAGCTCTTGATTTCTGGATCTAATTTCAGATCTTGACATTAAACCCACTTTGTGTTCTTCGTGTTTTGCTCAGATCTTGTTACGTGTGGTGTTTCTATGTTAAAATTGAACTCGAAACCACATTCTGATTACCCTTTCAAATATGATGATGTCTATTTTGTTTCGGTTCATGTAAAATTCGTCAGATTAGGGTTTTGGGCAGCCCTGGCGGCTGCAGATCTGAAAATCTACGTGTAGACCCGTTCATGCGACTGGGCCATGCGAATGGACCATTCGTACGACTGGGTCATGTGAATGGACCATTCGTATGACTGGACCATGCTAATGGACCATTCGTGCGACTGGACCAGTCGTATGTTCAATCATGCGACTGGACCAGTCGTATGTTCAATCTCACGAATGAGCCATCCGCATTGACTCCTCCACATTTGTTCCAGACCAAAAAAAACAAAGTCTGGAACTACTTCTGGCATAGATTTGAGGATGGGCAAAGCATATTCACCTTGAGGTTCTTTTGTCAAATAAGTTCGATGTATACGCCATTATTCATCGGACTTCCGGAATAGGTGAATGTATTTGGAACACGAAAGAGAGAAGAGAAGATGTCAGCAGTCAGTGCTGATTTTGTGGGGTAGTCAGGAGCATCTGACTACTTATGGGCCTATCAAGTTATACCGCACAGAGAGGATTCTCATTCTTAGGGGGAATTCATGTATAGAGAAATTGAAGACGCAATCAGAAAGTGATGATGTGAGCAGGTTTCTGATGATGAATCTACGTGCATGCTGATTTGTTTGATATTGTCAGCTATGGATTGGAACCTTCAACCTTTTGCCCAATACATCATGTGAAGACACTAGGAGAGCACAATGTCTATATATTGGGATATGCTAAATGTGATGTGGAATTTTTGCAGGTGTTGATGTTAATCAGGTTAGCCTGTGTGAAGATTGAAGCAATGGAAAACTGTTCATGTTATTATCTGGAAAAATAAGTCATATGGGGAATCTTGCTGCTGTGACGGTGTTCTGCAAAGTAAACGAAAGTTGTTGTGCCTAATTCATTTTCAGGGATATTGTAGTCACCTGACGGATGGAAAACATTGGCTAATATTGTTTTTCGTTTGATTCTATTGGAAACTAGAGCAAAGATTGACTGAAGATTGCAAGGGGTGTTATCTACTATTCGCAAGCAACGTCTAAGGGGGAATTTTTTGGAGCATATATAGTCATATATAGTGTGTCTGTCGCTTGTCGAATAGTCTAAGCTTAATGTATTACACCTGATATGTTGTAAACACATGAAACTAGGTCATTCGCAGGAGCATATGCGAATGAGACTCAGTCGTACGACTGAGCCATGCTAATGGACCAGTCGTGCGACTAAGAGGTGCGATTGGGGCATTCGTAAGACTGAACCATAAGAATGGTCTAGTCGTACGATTGAACCATACGCATGGTCCAGTCGTATGATTGAACCATACGCATGGTCCAATCGCACGAATGGGCCCAGTCGCATCTAATATGAACCGAGGCCTATATATACCAGTTTCAATGTGTATAGAGATTAAGGATTTGAGAGGGAGTCTGCCCGGAGCCTAGGGTTGCCGGATGAGAGGGGAGATCATGCTCGATCTCCCCTTGCCAAGAGTCTTGATTCTTATGTTGTAACGAGCTTGTAATCGTTAGGTTTTATCAATGAAACCAATTTTATAGTTCGTGTTATTGATTGTCTCTTGGTGTTTGTTGTTGTTTATCCTTCCTTCAAGAACACACTCGGATGTTTACCGATCCAGCCGACTTCACAAATATTATCATTATTGTTACCCTTACAACTATTGTTAACATTATTATTGTTATTTATTATTATTAATATTATTATTATTATATTACTATTATCTTTAGTTATTATTATTGTTATTATTATTTTAATTATTATTATTACTAATATTATTACTATTATTATTATTGTTATTATTATTAGTAGTGTTATTATTATTACAATTTTAGCTTTATTATTACTTTTGTATAATAAAAATTAAAGACAACAAAGAAATAAGCATAAATAATCCATAAGTTTTATAAATAACAACAATGACCTTATAAGAATAAACGAAGTTAACTTCTAGTTAACAAAAATACGAGATGTTACAGTCTCCCCAACTTAAAAGAATTTCGTCCTGAATTAAGAAAATGAAACTATTCGAATAAGAACGGGTATTTCTTCTCCATGTGTTCCTCACATTCCCAAGTAAATTCAGCGCCACGCTTATTCTCCCAACGATCCTTGACAATTGGGGTGGTTGTGGTTCTAGTCTTCTTCATGATGCAATCCATGATCTCAACAGGTTTCTTCACAAAATGCAATGACTCGTCGATCTGAAAGTCTTCCAGCGGAACATGCAGACTCTCGTCAGCCAAGCACCTTCTCAAATTTGAGAAGTGGAACACAGGATGAACACCACTAAGGTCAGAAGGTAGTTCCAGCTTATAAGCCACTTTCCCAATCCTTTTCAGGATTTTGAAAGGTCCTACGGATCTCAGAGCTAGTTTACCTTTTTTCCAAAGCGAACAACACCTTTCCACGGTGAAACCTTAAGAAGAGCCATATCCCTAACTTGGAACTCTAATGTCTTACGTCATTTATCGGCATAGCTCTTTTGTCAACTTCTTGCCACTTCAAGGTTCTTGCGAATTATAAAGACTTTATCGGTCGTTTCTTGTATGAGTTCAGGACCAGTAATGAAGTTTTCACCAATGTCGGTCCAGTAGATCGGTGAATGACATTTACGACCATCAAGTGCTTCGAATGGTGCCATTTTGATACTCGAGTGGTAACTATTGTTATACGAAAATTCTGCGAGCGGTAAATGCATATCCCAATCACCACCAAAGTCAAGGACACACAAGCGTAGCAAATCCTCCAAGGTTTGGATCGTTCGCTCGGTTTGACCATCAGTTTAAGGATGGTAAGCCGTGCTTAGATCTAGTTGTGTACCCAAGAGTTCTTCCATAGACGACCAAAAGTGCGAAGTGAAACGAGCATCTCGGTCGGATAAGATATGCAAAGGTACCCCATGACGACTTACAATGTCATCAACATATATACGAGCCAACCTTGATGTCTTGTAAGTGTCACATATGGGTATAAAATGTGCCGATTTGGTCAATCGGTCAACGATCACCCATATACTATCATGTCCTCGAGAGGTTCAGGGTAGCTTAGTTATGAAGTCCATGGATATGTGTTCCCACTTCCACATAGGAATCTCGGGTTGCTCAAGTAATCCACTTGGACGTTGATGTTCGGCTTTAACCTTCATACACGTGAGGCACTTAGCTACATAAGTCGCTATATCTTTCTTCATTCCAGGCCACCAATATGACCACGCAGGTCCATGTACACTTTATCAGAGCCAGGATGAATAGAATAACGAGTTTGATGAGCTTCATTCATGATAAAGGTACGAAGATTATCGTGATTGGAACCCAAATTCGATTTGTGAAGTAATCAATCCATTGGATTTTGTTTCCAATCAGGTTAAAAGATTATGCTCCGGTTCATCTTTTATTCTTCCTTCTTTTTGCACCACTTGTTGAGCCTCCAAGATATTAGACTCGATGTCACTATCTATTCTCAAGTTTTACAACAGTACAGTAGTCTCGTTGACATCTAGTCAAATCTTAGTATCAAACTCACCCAAAGTGTCAAACCATTGTCTTCGATCGTGAATTTCTTGGAACGAGATTGTCTTGTTATGACTCTTTCGGTTTAGAGCATTGGCTACAACATTTGCCTTACCAAGATGGTATCGAATGTCACAATCGTAGTCACTAATCAACTCCACCCAACGATGTTGTCTCATATTGAGATCTTTTTGGTTAAAGACGTGTTGAAGGATTTTGTGATCGGTGTAGACAATGCATTGCGTACCATACAAGTAGTGTCTCCAAATCTTCAAGGCAAAAACGACAACTCCAAGCTCGAGATCATGTGTTGTGTAATTCACCTGATGGACCTTCAATTGTCTCGATGCATAAGCTATGACCTTTCCTCGTTGCATAAGAACACAACCAATGCCTTGTTTTGATGCATGACAATATACGGTGAAATCATCGTTCCTATCAGGTAGGGTCAAGATAGGAGCATTGCACAACTTCTGCTTTAACGCTTCAAAAGCTTCTTCTTGCTCGGACCCCCATTCGAACAGTTTATTCTTTTGTGTCAAAGAAGTGAGCGGCTTCGCGATCCTCTAAAAATTGGCAATGAATCGCCGATAATAACCAGCAAGACCTAGGAAAGAACAAACTTCAGTAGGAGTTGTAGGAACGCACCAATTTTTCACAGCTTCCACCTTTGCAAGATCAACATGAATTCCTTGGCTGTTCACCACGTGTCCTAGAAATTGAACTTCCTCAAACCAGCATTCACACTTTGAGAACTTAGCGTACAATTTCTCTTTCTTCAACAACTCAAGAACTTGTCGCATATGTAGCTCGTGATCAGTGTGGGACTTGGAATAGATAAGTATGTCATAAATGAAGACGATCACAAACTTGTCTAGATAAGGCTTGCATACTTGGTTCATGAGATCCATGAAGACAGCAGGAGCATTTGTTAGACCAAAAGGCATAACCATGAACTCATAGTGCTTATAACAAGTACGGAATGCGGTCTTTGGAATATCATCATCATGGACTCGTAATTGATGATATCCAGAATGTAGATCAATCTTCAAGAATATAGCAGCTCCTTGAAGTTGATCAACAAGTCATCAATGCGAGGAAGAGGATAACGATTCTTGATGGTAAGCTTGTTAAGCTCACAATAGTCGATGCACATACGAAACGATCCATCTTTCTTCTTCACGAAAAGAACAGGTGCACCCCAAGGCGAAGAACTAGGACGAATGAAGCCTTTCTCGGATAGCTCTTGAAGTTGACTAGAGAGTTCTTGCATTTCCGATGGTGCAAGCCAATATGGTGACTTAGCCACGGGGTTTTCTCCCGGTATCATGTCAATTTTAAACTCGACTTCACGCACGGGAGGTAAACCACTAAGGTCATCGGGAAATACTTCAGGAAAGTCTCGTATGATAAGGACATCCTTAAGTTCTTTCCCTTTGACATTCATGTTGACCACGTAAGCCAAGAAGGCCTTATACTTCTTGCTTAAGCACTTTTGGGCTTGTGTGCAAGACATGAGTTTAAGTCCTTTGGAAGATTTTTCACCGAACACTTTCATAGTATCTCTAGAGGGTAACGGTATACGAATGCACTTCTCAAAACAAATAATCTCGGCATGGTGTTTGGCTAACCAATCCATACCAATGATGACGTCAAAGCTACCAAGTTTCATAGGTATAAGATCAATAAGAAAATCGTGCGCGTCAAGACTTAAGATTCAATCACAAATAACGACATCAACGATGATCGGTTCTCCTTCGGCAACTTTAACAATGAGAGGTCTTTCTAGTTTCGTATATGGCTTAGCAAGTAAGGGTTCAAACTCTAATGAAACAAAACTGTTATTGGCTCCAGTGTCAAATAGGACATATGCATAAGTTTTATTAATAAGAAACATACCTGTTCAATTTTAAAGGTATTTAACGATTCAGGCAACACATGAAAAGATTTAGGTCACAAAAGTGAAAGATAAGTTAACATACCATTCACCATATCGTTGCTTGCTTGTGCTTGATTTGCATTGATATTGAAAGCACGTCCTCGGGCTTGTGGAACATTACCCACAAGACGAGGGCATTGTGGGTGGAAATGACCAGGTTCCCCACAGTTGTAGCAAACACAGTTTGTGACCACGGCAGAGTTGTTAGGTGCACGGTGGCAAGTCGCCACCAAGTGACCATATTTACCGCATAAGGTATAGATACGGCATGGTTGATTCCCCGGGTGGTGGTACCTACAGGGGTTGCACATAGGTTGAGGACCAGCATAGGCCGTAGCCCCATGCACTTGTGCCACAGGTGCAACCGCATGTACAAGTTGTCTTTGGGGTTGTTTCGGTGCAGCCACGGCATAGTTTCACGTTGGTGTGACTTGTGCTTCTTGTTGTTGTTGTTGTGAGATGGCTCAGCTTTAGTCTCCTTAACGGCCTCGGTAGCCATCTTTTCCACCTTCTTTGCACTCTTCACAGACATGGTGCCCGCTCGTATATGATTCTTGGTGATTTGAGTGGTGATAGTAATGGCTTCTTCCGAGGTTGTGGGTCGGCTACCTACCACAGCATCTTGTATTTGGGATGGTACACCCTTGATGAACTTCTCGATATTGCGGGGGATAGTTTCAACCATGTGAGGCAGTATTATACTCAACTCATGATGCCTAGTTGAGTAAGCCAAATGGTCACCACCATCTTGCTTCAAGTTCCATAATTCTTCTTCCAACTTTTGCAATTAACTTTTCGTGCATACTTCGCGATGGCGATGTTCTTGAACTCATCCCAAGAGAGTGCCAAAATAGCATCAGCTCCACGATTTCTCTTCTCGCTATTCCACCAGGTAAGAGCCCTTTGTTGAAGCATACTAGTGGCATAACGAACTTTGAGTGCCTCAGGACACTCACAATTGACAAAGGTATTTTCCATGCTCTCGAACCACTCAAGAAGACCAGAGGCTCCTTCCTTGCCACTATAACTAGTGGGCTTGCAAGAGCTAAAATGCTTGAAAGTGCAAGTTTGGTTGTTGCGCCTTTGGTTAGCATTATTCTCTCCTTGACCATTCCTATTGTTGCTAGAGTTGGTCATCAAAGTGATATTGAGTTCAGCAACCATGGTCGGGATAACAGCAGCCATTTGCCGGACAATCAACTTCCACGCTTTCCATGATGACGTGACATGTTGGAATATACAAAATGAGTTAGACATGGGAGATGGAGAATAACAAGGTTTATGATTTAAACAAGGATAAGTCAAGAGTTGTAAGGCATATGGAATGGTTCCAATTGGTAACGTATTGCCATTTGGAAACGTTGACACATCAAGGTAAATTGACCCCTTCGTCTTAGAAAATTATGTATGTTGACCATAGTTTATCACTCATCCCAAAATCCCCAGGTAAGCATAACTAGTCCCGTAGGGTTTATGCGAAATGCTTGCCTTAGCCCGAGGGCATTTTGCCAGGAAAACCAGGATACAAGTGTCTACAAGTTAAAGAAATTTCTTAGGTTCATGAAATCAAAAGCTTGATGAAATTTTTATAGATTAGACATAAGTCTAAAGATCCAAGTCATAAGCATAAGTATACGATTCTACGTTTCTTCGAGAATAAGATTAAGAAGTTTCATTTGTCAGGGAGAGTCAAAGAGTCAAGGATAAGTTTAGGGAGACAAGTAATGAAGTTTTAACAATTATAAGGCAATCCTATGCTAAGGCATCAAGTTGCACATAAGTATGGTATAGCATTATGTAGCATGCAGAACAATATACTTTTACAAGAATAATAAAATTATTCTATAAGGTTCATGCATAAACTAATGTCTAGGTCACCATTTCTAATAACCTAAATCCTTATAATTATGGGCTCTGATACCAATCTGTCACACCCCAACCTTGACGGCGGAAACATCAAGTGTGAGGGTTAAGATTGTTCATAGCCACATAACACTATATTTAAATGTAATGTTAAAATTATAAGTTTCAAAAGAAAGTACAAACATAAGTCTCAAACATGCAATAATCCCCAAAATAAGCAAAACATAACATAGTCATTTTATTCATTTATCTAGGTCCAAATCCTAGTTTATTGCAAGCTTCATTTGATCATGTTAAACTTGAGGATTACTTGAAACATGATAAAAATAAAAGGTCAACTAAAAATTTGGTAAGTTTCCAAGGTTTTCATACATAATATAACAAGGTTACAAGTAGCAATTCATGTCATAGGTTATAAGTTTGTAAGGTTATAGAACACATATCGTTACAACCAAACCTCAACTTGATTACAGTATATATGATTGGCTAAGTGTATTTGGTTCCCATGATGAACAAGCATACGTCATCAGGAGCCGGCAATACCTCGGCTTTAGCGCCAAATAGGCTTGTCAGGCCCAAAGATCTAAGACGTCGCCAGACTAGCAATAGTTAATGATTGTAAACAAGCTATGTATCTCATATAATCACTTACAACACACAAATAACCACGACAAAATATAAAGGCGAATTGTAAGTGCTTTACAAGTTTCAAATGTTTATAAGTGTATGATGTATAAGTATCATGTTTCACCCCTAAAATAGTGTGAAAAATAATAAAACGGGGCAATAAAACTCACATGGCAAAATAAGTATAGGGATGACGATTAATAAGAATAATAATAGGCGTCATTCCAACGTGAATGGTCACAAGGCACCTAAATATATATATTTACAAGATTTAAATTTAATAATAAGTTTTAATGAATTAACGAGCACTAGAGTTCAATTTGGGTATTTGGGCATTTTTATAAGTACTTTAAATACAAAAATATATTATTTCTATGTTTAAATATAGAGAAAGTGAAATTGAATCATTTATAATAATTAATAAAGTTTAAATATAATATTTGAGTAATTATTTGAAATAATCATGATTTTATGATTTAAACAATATTAAGTGAAAAGAAACGTTTAGACCAACAATTTATTAATTATTATTTAAAATCCATTTTATAAGAAATTATTCAAAAACAATCTTTGTTAAAATGTTTTATTGAAAAGATATTTATTTAATTAAACTTACAAAAATTACAGAAAATATTTGGTGGCTTTTAAAAATATAAGAAGTTTATAACAATAAATTTTATATATATTAAAAAATTTTCCATAATTTAATTAAGGCTGAAAAGGCCTTAAAAATATTGGAGGGTGCCCGGGTTCGAACCCGAGACCTCAAGATTTGCAAGTGAGTGTATAACTAGTAGACCAGGGCCGCAACCATGGTATATCCCGGGTCTAAATTCTTTTATACTAAGTAAGTAAAGTGCCCCCAAATCCAAGTACCCAAGATTGTTCCTGAATAAAATTGAACATCAATTCGATGTTGTTAACCAAATTAACCATGGGGCTTTTGTTCCCCATGCTTAGACGAAAATAATCATGTATTTAACTTAATTGATTACGATCGAATTGAAGTGTTTGTGCTCGAATTTTGTCTCGGTTTGCTAGCAAAGAACATGGAGTTAGAAATCGATGTTTGAGTGATGATTTAGAGGAATTGAGGTTGCAGAGAGTTGAAAGGTTCAATGGTGACATTTGCCCTCTGTTATATATGTTTGATTTGTACGATAGAGGGTCGAACAAGTTTTAGTTTCCATTCGGCTATAACGGTTACAATCGATTGGTTTAATCGACTGTTTAACTAAAATTAAACGATGTATTAAGTTTAGAATGATTATTAGAACATTTCTGATCGTTTAATTTGATTATTCATCACAATTTATACGTTGAACGGTTATGAATCGATTGGGTTATTGATTTCGTTTCGATTCCCTTAAATGCTGAATGTAATGGTCCAATTGGTCATGGGTTCGAGTTCGTGGTGCTTCCCCTAGTCGTTTGGTACCTTTAGCATGGTTAAAAACGTTTAAATTTGGGTGTTCAGTGGTCACCGGAGCTCGACCGGAGATTGGTCGGCCGGTGACCAGAAAGTCGGGAGAGATTGGATTTGGAGTTTAGATAATTCACTTTTACAAAAACAGCCCCTGATCTTTGAATGTTTATTACTTTATTTTTAAACTTTCTTTAGAGTTTATAAAATGACAACTAACCCGTAACTTAATTTAAGTTTTAAACACTTTTATGTTTAATAACTTTATAAATTGTTAGAAGTATTATTATTAGTATATTAATATTGTTACCTTACTATTATTGTTAAAATTATTATTATTATTATTATTATTATTATTATTGTTATTTATTATTATTAATTTTATTATTATTATTACTATTGTATTTAGTTATTATTATTGTTATTATTATTTTAATTTATTATTATTACTAATACTATTACTATTATTATAATTGTTATTATTATTAGTAGTGTTATTATTATTACAAATTTTAGCTTTATTATCATTTTTGTATAATAAAAATTAAAGACAACAAAGAAATAAGCATGAATAATCCATAAGTTTTATAAATGAGAATAATGACCCTTATAAGAATAAACGAAGTTAACTTTTAGTTAACAAAAATACGAGATGTTACACTACATCATCTCATATGCTACCCTGACAACTCACCAAAGAGTCCTTTCATCACCTTCCCAAAGACACCAAGGGAGAACTATACTCAAGAAAGCCCATTCCAAGAGACAAACTCTTCTCAAGCATTTGTGTCTTCTGATGAAAGTTGTGGCAGCTTTCTGTTCACCCTTGAAGACCTAGACTGTATCCATCTAGATGATCTGGAGTACATGGAGATAGTCCAGCAGATGGCTCTTCTCACTCACAGAGCCAAGAAGTTCTACAAGCAGACTGGAAGAAAGTTTTCAAGCAATGCAACCAGTGGAAAGTTTGGCCTGGACAAAGGCAAAGTCAAGTGTTACAACTGTAATTTGATGGGCCACTTTACCAGGGAGTGTAAGGCACCTAGAACAAATGGTGGCCAAACACAGTCCAGACACAACTACACTGACAAAGCTCCCTAGAATGAGAAGCCAAAGCAGCAGGCTGCTGTTGCTATTGAAGAAGGAAGCTTTGACTGGAGCTTTCAGGTGGAAGATGCTTCTCCAAACCAAGCACTAATGGTAGATCATGATGAAGCCAAGGTATTGGAACATCTCTATACCCCTGAATGCATTGCTAAAGTAAATAGATACATGTCCAATAACTTGGAGATGAGATCTAATCTTGAGTCCTTAAACATTTTAAAAGCTGATTTTAGAAAGTCTGAAAATGATTATAAACTGAAGATAGAGGACTTAGAGAAAACAATTTCAGTTCTAAAACATGAGCATATAGATTTTAGGACTCAAATCAAGGATCTCATAACCAAGTTAACTGAGTGCCAGGCTGAGCTTGTGATCAGCAAAGCCAGGGCAGACAAGTGTGTTCTTGAAGAAGATACCTTCAAGAACATGATATCCTCATCCCCGTACAACAATGTGTGCTATCAAAACAAGCAAGGACTAGGATCAAATGATTTAGCTCCTCCACACACAATATTGTCTGTAAGATCTCCTAGATGTGGAACTTGTGAAGATGAGCTTCCTCTCATAGATCCTTTGACTGTAGAGGTTGAAGAAGTGATAGTGAAGAATTCCTCTAAGAAGAGTGAAGAGGAGGATTCTAAGATGGGCCACTATCCTTTTGAGGAGAAGAAGAAGAAGACTGTGATGACCAAGTCAATGAGGAAGAACTTGATCAGAAAGAGCAAAAGGAAAGCAAGGAAGGCTCACGAGATCAAGGCTACTTTTGACTCCAAGTAGAAACAAGTGTTTATCTCTGCAGGGTTTGAAGTAGTAAAGACTGAAGACATCAACCTAAACTCTTGTATTAAGAGTTTTGGTTCTTGTTCAAATAATCTCAATACCAAGAAGAAGACTGATCTGATGTGTACCACTGCTACACAGCCTGGACCATCAAACTCCAAGAACAGTCCCCAGCCGAAAAGCACTATCTTAGCATCTGCAAAGAGGAGGGTGGAGAAGGGATGTGACCAAAGTCATTCTTACTCCCAGTAGAAGGATCTTGGGAAGAAGAAAAAGGAGTGTGTTATGTGTGAAAGTACTGCTCATCTTGCTAAGGATTGTCCATACAATCCTAAGGGTACTCTTCACATGATCAAACCAAAGACTTCCAAGAGTTCTAAGAAGATTTAGGCTTCGGAAGGAAAATTTGTTTCCTTTGGAAGCTCCAAATCTAAGAAGAAGGCAAGGGGAAAATTGCCTTTGGAAGAAAAGTTAGTCTCGAAAGGAAGGAATACTTTTGAACCACTGAATTCTGCTGTAGTGTCTGCAGAATCTTCTGAAGGATCAGTCATCAAAACTTCTGAAGTATCAAAAGCTTCCGAAGTATTGAAGGTTAAGTCCAAGACTCCAAAGGTGGTGTGGAAGTCTAAGAAAGACCAAGTGACTGAAAATTCTCCATCAACAACAACTCAAGATCCTCTTAGCACAACCATAGGATCTATTACTGTTGCATTACCTTATGTTTCTCTTAATGATCCCAAGACAAGTAAGGCTTGGGTTTCCAATGTAACTAATCATTTTCATTATGCAGGGACAGCTGAAGACAAACAAAAATGTTTGGATCATTGGCAGTGACTGTTCCAGGCACATGACAGGCAATAGCTCACTACTCCAAAACTTTGAAAGGATTGATAGAGGACCAGTTGCTTTTGGAGGAGATGAAGGTGGTTACATTTCTGGAAGGGGCAAGGTCACAAATGGTAAGCTCAGCATTGAAAAGTTAAACTTTGTCAAGGAGCTTAGGTACAATCTTCTGAGTGTATCCTAATTTTGTGATCAGAGTCATAACATGCTCTTTACTAAGCATGAGTGCATTTTTCTCAAGTCCAGGGTGGTCATTCCTCATGAGCATATTCTGCTTAGAGCCCCCAGGAAAGGGAAGATGTACAAGATGGATTTGCAAGAAACATATCCCTTTGGAGAAGTTTCATGCTTTCTGTCTAAAGGAAATAGTGATGAGTCTTTCCTATGGAATAAAAGAATGTGCCATGTAAATTTAAAAGCATGAATAAACTTATTAAGAATGATTTGGTAACTGGAATGCCAAAGAAAGAGTTTACAAGTGATGACCATTGTGTTGCATGCCTGAAAGGGAAGCAACATAAGGTATCTCACAAGCCTAAGGAAAGGAACTCTATCACTACACCCCTACACTTGTTACATATGGATCTCTTTGGCCCCACAAGTGTAATGAGTCTAGGAAGGACCTCTTACTGTTTAGTGATCACAGATGACTTTACAAGATTCACATGGATCTTTTTCCTTAGAACTAAGGATGAGACTCCTAAGATTCTGAAGAGTTTCATCTTGAAAATTGAGAATCAATCTGATCACAAGGTCAAAATCATAAGATGTGATCAGGGAACTGAATTCAAGAACCAAATGCTTGATGCATTCTATGATGAAAAAGGTATTACAAGACAATACAATGCTCCTAAGACTCCTCAGCAGAATGGTGTTGCTGAAAGGAGAAACAAGACACTGATTGAAGCTGCAAGAACTATGTAGTCTGACTCTAAGCTGTCCATCACCTTCTGGGTAGAGGCAGTCAACACTGCCTGCTATGTGCAGAACAGAGTTTTAGTAGTTTAGACTCATGGCAAGACTCCTTATGAACTTTGGCACAAGAGGAAACCTTTCATTGGTTTTCTCAGGTCATTTGGATGTCCTTGCACCATCTTGAATACCAAGGATCAAATTGCCAAATTTGCTGAGAAATCAGATGATGGACACTTCATTGGATACTCTTCCCAAGCTAAGGCTTACAGAGTATACAATCTCAAAATTAGAATTGTTGAGGAGTCAGCCAATGTGACTTTCAATGAACACACACCTTGTTTAGCTGGTTCTGGTCCTGATTGGCTCTTTGATCTTGATTTAGTTACCAACTGTTTTAATAATCTTGTGAGACTGTTACAGGATCTGTAGAAAATTTAAATACAGGTTATCCTGATCCAAGATTTGAGCTGTGAAGACCTTCAAGTAACACATCTTCAGCTCCAATTGGTACTATTTCTGCAAATGAGGTTTCTATCAGCACCACAATGACAAACTCAGCTGATACATCTGGTATGCCTTCAAATTCCAGTTCAGAGGCTCCACAACCAGCTAAGGATGCTTCAACTACAGAAGACAATGATGGTAGTGGTGAAAGTGATCAAGACTTTCTTAATGATGATAACCACTCCATAGATGACAACATCAATGATGTCACACACTCCTTGGATCAAGTCTCTCTTGATAAGTGTACTGATGTGGTGGGTGAAACTTCTATGCCAGATTTAAATTTCTCTAATTTAGATCTTTCTCAACAATATGTTATGATCCCTTAACTAAGGATCCACAAGTCCCACCCCACCACAAATATCATTGGAAATGTTGTCACAGGGGTAAGAATAAGAGGACAAACCCATGAAGTAAATGTTTGTCTCCACTCTTGTTTCTTATCCCAGATAGAGCTAAAGAAAGTTGCTGAGGCTCTGAAGGATGGAAGTTGGGTAAAGCTATGCAAGAGGAGCTGCTTCAATTCAAAAGACAGAAAGTTTGGAACCTTTGTCCTTTTCCTTATGGGAAGACTACCATTGGAACCAAATGGGTGTTTAGGAACAAGAAGGATGATAGAGGCATTATCATCAAGAACAAAGCTAGAGTAGTTGTTCAAGGATATACACAAGAAGAAGGAGTTGACTATACAGATGTCTTTGCTCTTGTAGCAAGACTGGAAGCTATTAGAATATTCCTGGCATTTGCTGCATCCAAGAACTTCAAGGTCTTTCAACTTGATGTGAAGTGTGCTTTTCTCTATGGAGTGATTGATGAGGAGGTGTATCTCAAACACTCACCTGGTTTTGTAGATTCTGGTCATCCTGATTATGTCTGCAAGTTTGACAAAGCTCTTTATGGGCTGCATCAGGCACCCAAGAAGTGGTATGAGACACTATCTGAGTATCTTTGCAAACATGGATACAGGAGAGGTACTATAGATGGAACTCTCTTCATCAAAGGACAGAGAAATGACATATTGCTAGTACAAGTACATTTGGATGACATCATCTTTGATTCAACTAATCCAAAGCTCTGCAAAGAGTTTGAGAAGCTGATGAAGGACATATTTGAAATGAGTGCCATAGGGGAACTCAATTTCTTTCTGGGAATTCAAGTGAAGCAAGTTGAAGATGGCATCTTCATTATTCAGTGAATGTATGTTCAGGAGATACTCAAGAGGTTCAACATGACTGATTGTAAGATTGCTAAGACACCCATAGCTAGAAACCACTCCCTTGGACCTGATCTTGAGGGGGATATGTAGATGGACATTTATATAGGGCTATGATTGGGTCTCTTATGTATCTTACTGCTAGCAGGCCTGATATTATGTTTGCCACTTGCATCGGTGCAAGATATCAAGCCAATCCTAAGATGTCTCATCTTATCACTGTCAAAAGGATTCTAAGATACCTTAAGGGTGCTTCAACACTTGGTTTATGGTATCCCAAGAATCCTGATTTCAATCTATATGCATACACAGATAGTGATTATGGTGGTTGCAATATGACTGCAAATTTTACATCTAGGGGATGTCAGTTTCTAGGTGGAAGGGTTTTCTCATGGCATTGCAAGAAACAATCCTGTGTCTCTGCATCAACTGTTGAAGTTGAATACATTGTTGCTGCAAGCTACTGTGCTTAAGTGCTTTGGATTCAAAATCAGATGCTAGACTATAGGTTTAACTTCAAGGAGACTCCCATTCACATAGACAACAATAGTTCTATCTCAATCACAGAAAATCTTGTGCAGCACTCAAGGACCAAACACATCAACATCAGGTATCATTTAATAAGAGATAATTATGAAAATGGATTAACTAAACTAGTCAAAGTTCACATAGATGAACAATATGCTGATCTGTTTACAAAGGCTTTTGATGAACAGAGATTTAAATATCTTGGATCAGCTATTGGGATGATCAACTTTGAGTAGGTTTTTCTTAAAACTAATTCTTATTATTTCTTCAAACATGTGTGTCCTAAGTTGTCTAGTTCATCACTTTCATAAGCTCTTGTTTTTCTTTGGATGAAAATCTTTTTGAAGACTTTCCTTAGATTTATGAAAATTTTGATCATTCGGAAGTTATGTTTTTAACTTCGGAAGAAATTTATGCTTTTAAAATAAATAACTGCGCAAGTATTTTACCTTCGAAAGAAATTTCTAAAATATCTTCCGAAGCTTAAAATTTTATTTGGCACTTATATGTTTTCAAAGACCTTTTCCTTCCGAAGCAAAATTAACTCTTGGAAGCTTTGTTCTTTTGTGTACAAAGAATTCAAGTCTTAATTTTCTTCCGAAGCAAAATTTTCAAAACTCTCTGTAAATTCTTCCGAAGTCATTTTAGCTTCGGAAGTTTTTTCATTAAAACTTCCGAAGATAATTTACCTTCGGAAGCTTTTTGACTTCCAAGAAAACTACTTTTTGAGCACAAGTAAACTACTTTTTCATAGGTTGGACCGACATCTGGATTTTAAAGTTTATCCTCTTTCATTAAACTTTGTCTAAAATCATTTTCACATATAAACCCAACGGTTCCCCCTCTTTCTATCATCTGCTTCTTCCTCCAAACCTAAAACCTCAAATTTCTCTCTGAAATTACTTTCTATCATCTTTCTTCATCCTTAAGCTACTCACAATGGCCAACCCTATTCACAGAAATGACCGAACTTTACCATGCAGTTACATAGACAACATAACCAGGTTGCTCTGTTAAGCTCTGAGAAAGATCCTCATTTCTCAGAGGTTTGTCGTTTCTTAGCTTTGCCAACTACTTCACCCCCTAACCCTTGATCCTCCACTCTATGAGGATCATCTGCTCGAATTCTGGAAGACCTGCCAAGAGGTCGTAATGGAAGGGGAGAAGGCACTGTCTGCCACGGTGCAAGGGAGAACAGTCTTCATCACTCCGGCCATCATCAACATGCATCTTCAGCTGGATGATGAAGAAGGTGAGGTGTTCTTCCCAAAAGAAGCTGTCAATCATTCCTTTGAGCAGATGGGGTATGAGGAAGACTTCTCTATAAAGACCTTAGGAAAGGGAAGGTCTCATCCCAGTAGAGATTCCCGCTCCATGTAGTTATCCACAACTTATCAAACAAGCATGGTGGATGGGACTAGATTCCTGAGGATCTCTCCTTCATTATCCATGGAATAATTCAGGGGGTCAAGTTCAGGTATTTTCAATTAGTTTATACTAATTTACTTGCCAACATAGACTCCTAGAATATTACATGTTTACTAGATATGTCCAGTACATTCTTAATTGTAAACTGGGCTTGCAGTTAAGGGAAATAGTTAACATTCTTAAATTGGGACAAATGACGCCCGACATCTTTAAAATACTAAGAAAGCCCACTGTTGGCTTCTCTGGAGTAGAAACAACCCTGGTCCTAAAAATGTTAGAGCTCATTGCTCATGGTGACAACCTAGCAGAACCAGTTAGTGTTAAACCCACACTTGCTACATCCCAACCACCTACACAACCTCAAATCACCCTCACCTACCAAATAAAATCCAAATGAACCCCTGCTCCGACTATTCAGTTGTGGAGGCCCCCATACACTTACCAATACAGGAGGAAGTGGACACTAGAGCTCCCACTTCTCCTAAGGAGCAAACCACTCCCATCTCTTCAAGGATCAGTGCTGAGGTTCCTCATGCTTAGCCTGATGAGCTCATTAGCCACCTCTCCTAAACTACCTTAAGCCATCACTCTGAGTCTCAACACTCAGGTGATCAACCTTTAGGGGGTAGTTACCATCCCCAGCCTTTAGATCTCAATCAACCTATCCCCAACCTTGACTTCTATACTGATGAAGATTTAGGTTTCAGTGAGTACCATGATTCTCTCTTCTTTTCCCTACTCAAAGAGAGATGAGTGCTCCTGAGTCTCCTACATCTAGCCCACATCAGTCACCTACAACTGAGTTGGACACTTCTGAACCTGTTCAGGATGTCCATATGGAAGAGGCTCTCACTTTTGAAAGTGATTACATCATTAAGACCTCAACCATGGCAACTCAGCCCACTGACATCTAACTGGGATTGCCAGTGAGGAGAAGAAATCCAGCAGCTAAGAACCTGAAGCTGGTGGTGAGAGTGAGGACTTTGGTCCAATCATCTCATCTGCCAATGATTCTTCTGATGAAGATGAGGGGAATTTAAGACTAAAAGTGCAATAACTGTCTCAAACATGTACCTATTTAGTCTCCAAGGTTAGTCACCTTGAATCTCAAGTGACTACCTTGCAGAACAGGGTCAATGATTAGTAACTTGAGATTTCATATCTTAAGAAACAACTAGCTGGGAGACCTTTAAGAGGACCTTAACCAGGAACACAAGAACCTGTGGAGGTGGTTGACCTAACTCTTAGCTCACCTATGCAAATGGGTGATGCTACCAAAAAGGGGGAGAAAGTCATCACTGCCACAGAACCTAGGAGTTTCTCAGGGAGTATGGACATTGAGGACTCACCATCCTCACTTGCAATTGTGCTTACTCAACAACTTCATCAAGTTCATATTCATGTGGACTCAATAGACTCCCTAATACAGAGTCTGTTTGAGGAAGGGATACCAAGGGCCATGTCATCTCCACCATCTTCCAATCATATCATTGGGTGGAGGTATGATAGCAACAGGAGAGCCCTAATCATCATGAAAGCTCAAGGGCAGCAAAAGATCTTCAATTTTCAGATCCTGAACTATTATGACAGTCTGGATTTAGTCAACATGCCACTTGTCAATCCAAGCCAATCAAGACAAGCTGACAAGTTGGCCCAAAGAATCCTAGATAGGATCACTGTAGAGTTCAGCATAAGAAGAAGACTATGGGAATCAGGTAATGTCATCGGTCAATTGGATGTTGAGGCAGACCCAAAGATTAGCTTCATAGGGGAAACCTAGGTTGAAGGCCCAGTGACAGAACTTGAGAGCCCAGTCTTATCACCAATAACTGCTGCAGAGATCAATGCCCTTTTTGAGACACCTGCTGGTGAAGGTGATTCTCAACCTCTCTCTGGCCAGAGCTCAGAAGCTGCATCAAGCAATGAAGGCCAAAGCTCTCTCCACCCTGAGTCACAAAGGTCTGTGAGTGAGAAAGGGAAAAGAAAGATGACATCTGAGGAGATTAAGGAGGAGAAGAGAGAGAGAGGAAAAGGAAGCTGAGAGGAGAAAGTTCCTCTTCTGGGTCTGCAAGACTCATAGAGACTGCAATCAGGGCTGCCCCCAGACCAGATACTCAGAATGATGAGTTAAGGGCAGTCAAGATAAACTATTCGCAGACAAGGAACTATGACATAGACAATGTCATCTCTCTCCCCTTGGAAGATTTAAATGAACTTGTTGACCTGGAAAGGTCAAGGGAGAAGAAGGAGGCAGAAGATACAGAGCTTCTAGTACAAATCAAAGAAGACAGAAGAAAGAAAAGATTGTACAAGCATGTGCCTACCCTCTCCCCAGTTCAAGAAAGCCCTGCATATGAGGATGTCATTCAACAAGAACCTCAGGTAGATAAAGAAGAAGAAATGATCAAGATAATCAACTACCTGGCTGCCACAGGCCTCTATCAGGCAGAGGCACTTCTTCCCTTGTCTTATGACTATGTTGAGTTTGAGTATCTCAAACAACTTGAACTTGAGATAGTTAGAGAAAGAAAGACAACTAAAAGAAAGCTGAGGGAAGAAGCTGCTAAGTCAAGAGCCATCATCCACAAAAGCATGAAGAAGTCTACTGACAGGCAGAGGATGATGAGCTTCCTGAAGTTGTATGGATTCTCCGGAAGGATACTTGGCCTTATGTCTCTATCCACTATAGATGAGCATATCAGGGTGATCAAGCAGAAGATCAAGAGTGGAGAGTTGGTTGACTTACATTTCCCTCCAAGTCAAGCCCCACCTGAAGTGGAGGTAAAGGTTGAACAACCAGAGACATCATAACCTGAACCTCCTGCTAAATCTCAGCAAGCTTCATCTTCTAATCCACAGTAGGGTCAGACTCACTCTCAATCTGAACCTGTGAGAGTAGAATACCCAACTGAGAAAGATAATGAAGATCAATCTGGTACTGCAGGCCAGTCTTCTCTCTTAAAAGTTGCAAAGGAAAAAAAGGATGGCTTCTAAACCAAAGACAAAGAAGAAGAAGAAGAAGAAACCTGCATCCTTTTCTAACCTCTGGATGAGTTAGAACATCCTGAGGATGTGCAGCCAGAGGATGCTCCATCATTCCCCATTCCAATAGCTCCTCTTCCATCAGAAAGACCCATCCTGTCCTGGACATACATTACAAATCTAGAAAGGTGGCATGTCATCAGAGATCATTTCATTGAGAATGTCTACACTTGGCAAGACATGTTTCAGTTTCCGCTGCATGATCTCTTTGACATGAGAAGATACTTTGATAGTCTGAAGGATCCTGATCATCTTATGAAGAAAGGGCTGGTTACATCCTGATGAGGACTGTTGATATCTGAAGTCTTCAAGAGTTTTGGTAGCATCAACGTAGGGGGAGTTTGTAGAGAATATGTATAGAGGTTGAAGCAACCAAAGTCTTTCTGCATGCATGTTGCACAAGTACTGAAGAAGAATGCTTTGGAAGTTTCATACATGCAACAGAAATATTCTAAGTGTGAAATCTTCCAAAGCCAAGACCAATATCTTTCGAAGCCAAAGATGAAGTCTTTCGAAGCTTCAAAGACAAAGTCTTCCGAAGCTCCACACTTGAAGACAGATTTCTTCCGAAGACTTTTAGTAACATGATTTATCTGATGTACTTTTCCATAAAGCTAGACACCTTTCCGCTGCATCTCTGTAATGTCACCAACTTGCATGAGTTGGTGAAAACGTCCATGCTTTTGGTAACTGTACATTAAGGTCTTGAGTTTGTAACTTTCTACTTCATGTACTTTATCCTTTTTGTAATAGATAAGGATGTGAGCTATGGCATGTCATAGTCACAAAGTCAAAAAGACAATTTGCCATTTTTACTCTACAATTGATTTTGTTTTGAGTCTAGTCAATTGTATCTAGCTGACTTTCATAGTATGGCCGGCTGTAGGATGTAGTATAAGTATCTCATGTTCTTGTATCTTTCCTTCATGCTTTGTAACACTTGTAATAGAACATAAAGAAAGCAATATACTGCATTCTTGAAAACCATATACGTGTGCTCTTGTGTTCTGTATCTTATATTACTTGTGTTCTTAGTGTCTCACTTGTGGTTAATCCAGTTCACTGTTTGATTAAGTTTTGGTTAATCTCCTTTTTGTGTTGTTGTGTTGTAAGTGACCCCCTTCACCGGTCCTGCAACAATGATCCAAATATGTTTAGATATATTTTATTGATATATTTTGTTCTTTATACGAAATAAATGAAAAAAACAATATTTTCAATATATATTGTTGAAAAATTGTCGGAATATGTTATCTACATATTAGGGTATCTTTTTCATAAATATTGGTTATAAAAGAAATCGTTAAATATAACAAAAAACCTTTACCGATGACATGCCGCAACTACAAATTGAAGAAAAGGTACCGACTTTCCCCTCTGGAATGTTTGGTCAAATACCCTAGATTACCAGTTATCATGTCACCGCTATATTCACCTACAGGGACGACGTATGTCGTCGCCGTTGACCCCAACTCTTGTAGTTCAATTATACCACACATATGATTATGTGTTACTAACACATTGATTTCACCATTATTGATGTAAAATTAGTTTTGATTTAATGGTAAAGCTAAAATACAATTGAAATTGTCTACTAACTGCTAACTAAATATGGCATACGTAAAATGTCCTTAAAAGTTGTAAGCCCCCGTTCCCGGGACGCTCACAGGTGGTCAATCATCGCACATAAAACATATATTTTCATTAACTTAAAGAAATCATTGCAGCGGAAACGTTTAAACATCCATTTCATTATAATCAGTTTTGCAAATAATACATTGTTGACTGGTTACAAAACATCATTATTTGCATTACATCACAAAAACGTCATATTTCTATCAAATGGATGCCATCCAAAAATGCCAAGTAGCTGCCCCGTGCCATCCTCAGCAATGCTCACCTGTCAACTGTAAAATGCATAAAAAGTTAGCGTTGCTGAGTGAGTTCTAGTTTTATAAAGACATTGCATTACCTTCCATTCGTTAAAACATTTCCATTACTATCGCACATGATCACACATCGCACATACATGAAGGTAATAATTATTATCTTCATCATCGTTTGTTAGTACATTCACGCATCTCGCACATATCGCACATATAGCACATATCGCATGTATTGCACATATCGCATGTATCGCACATATCGCACATATCGCACGTATCGCACGTATCGCACGTACGGAATGGTCACTAGGACAGACTCCCCCAGTGTGTGTAAACTCTTATGGGTTCACCAAGATCGCACGCTATACAACACACATGAATTAGGAAATCGCACGTTATTTGAGCAGTCACCAAGACTGAACTCTTACTGTGTGTATAAACCCTAATGAGTTAGCCAAAATCGCACGCTGTAGACACACACAAGGTAACAACTGTCAATGAGTTGTGAACCTCCCTTCATATGCTTGCAAGGCTTTTCATTCATTATGTTCCACTTTCATTATCTTAAATCTTTCATTCCGATAAGATAATACTTATTGTTCATTAACAATATCACACCACATAAAGTCGCATCATCATACGTAATAAGGAACATAACAGATCATATCATACATAAACATAACATCATCAATGACACGTCATCAATCACATATCCTCAATCACACATCATCAATCACACGTCATTAGTCACACATCACATCATCTATGACCTCAAAAAGTCAACTTACATAGCCCTCGGGAACCTCCCACGTCAAAGCCTACATCTACACTTTCCCCCGGAAATAAGAAAATATTCTAAGTGTTCATTCGCATTTCCTCTTTGCTCATCCGTATTTCATCTTTGTTCATCCGACCTCATTTTACTCATCCACATTTCCTTTTACTTATCCGCATTTCCTTTTACTCATCCGCATTTTGTTTTACTCATCCGCATTTCCTTTACTCATCCGCATTTCCTTTTTTACTCATCTGCGTTGACTCATACTCATCCGCATTGACTCATACTCATCCGCCTTGACTCATACTCATCCGCATTGACTCATACTCATGCGTATTGGGTCATACTTGTCCGCGTTGACTTATAGTCATCCGCATTGACTCTCATCCGCATTGGCTTATACTCATCCGCATTGACTCATACTCATCCGCATTGATTTATACTCATCCGTGTTCATCCACATTAACTTCATCTACATTAACAACACTTATGGAAATTCTAAAACTTAGGCGCATCAGCCTATTTGGGCGCATGAGCAGCACCATTCGCACCTAAACATCAGATTCAGTCCCCAAACACCATCTATGATGTTCTAAGCTTAAACCTTACATTCTAAGCCATAGAAACACAACAATAACATCATCAAACATGAACATAGCCCAAAATCAAACCCCACCTGTCACATACACATATTCATACATACGGGTATGAAACCCTAGTTTTATAAAAACGTACATTCATGCATTTCCAGCCCCAAAACAGTTAAAACATATAAAAAGAGGGGTTCTAGAACTCACCTTAACAACCTCTTCGGGTAAGACTTCCTTCAAAGCCCGATTACTACAAGTTGTCACCTAGAAACCCACTAAAAACACACAACCGAACACACACAACATACATAAGCACACAACCTAGGATGTAACCAGTTAAGAACATCTTAAACACACAAATTCTTACCTTGAATTCGATCTTTTCAGCTCTTGTTCTTCAAAATCCAAGAATTCTGCTCCTCTTCGCTTTCTCTCTCTAGAAATCCGATTGTTATGTGTGTAGAAAGAGTGATGGACGGCCATCACCTTTTACACCCACTTTTTCAAACATTTTCTCCTTTTTGACACTTTTTACCCTTCAACTAGGGTAAAATATCTTTTCTTTTTTTTTCTTCGCTTTATTCTTCTTTCTTTGTCTTTTATAAATAACCGGGTGTTACAAGTCCACCCCCTTATTTAGGTTTCGTACCCAAAACCTGTTATTTCTCAAACAATCGTGGGTAATGCTATCTCATCTCTTCCTCTGTCTCCCATGTAGACTCTGATCCCTTCCTGTGCTTCCACTATACACGCACAAGAGGAACCACTTTTTTCCTTAATCTCTTCTCCTTGCGATCAATGATCGCCACTGGTTGCTCCACATAATTGAGCCGTTCATCTACCTCGATATCCTCCGGTGGTATATCATATCCTCGTCTTCTAAGCACTTTCTCAGATGAGATACATGGAATGTTGAATGAATTCCACTTAACTCGTCTGGTAACTCCAATCAATAAGCCACCTCTCCTACACGAGCAATCATTCAAAAAGGCCCTATGTGTCTCGGCTGAATATGGTGCACTTCATCCCCTATAGATAGTGCCTCCATATCTTTAACGCAAAGACCACAATTGCTAGCTCCAAGTCGCGAGTGGGATAATTGACCTCATGAACTTTCAACTGTCGGGATGCATAGCTTATAACCTTTCCTCTCTCCATCAACACACATCCCATACCGAGTAGGAAGCATCGGAATAAACTACTAAATCTTTGCTTCCACCTTTGCCTGGTCTACCATAATCCCACTGGGATTCACTACATGATCCAAACACTGAACCTCGCGCAACCCGAATGTGCACTTAGAGAATTTAGCATACAACCTCTCCCTTCTCAACGTCTCCAACACCTCTCAAATATGACCGGCATGCTCATCCTTAATCTTAGAATAAATCAAGATATCATTAGTAAACACAATCACTGATTTATCCAATATCGGCCAACACACTCGATTCATCAAGTCCATAAAAGCAGCTGGTGCTTTGGTCAAACCAAAAGACCTAACGAGAAGCTCGTAGTGTCCATAACGTGTGCGAAAAGCTATTTCAGGAATATCTTGCTTCTTAACCTTTAACTGATGGTAGCCAGATCGAAGATCTATTCTCAAGAACCAACTGGCACCTTGAAGCTGATCAAAAGGATCATCAATTCTCGGTAACGGGTACCAATTCTTCACTGTCAACTTGTTCAGCTCACGGTAGTCTATACACATTGTCATGATGTTGTCTTTCTTTTTCACAAACAGAACCGGAGCACCCCAAGGAGAGATACTCAATCTAATGAACCCCTTATCAAACAACTCCTACAATTGCTCTATCGACTCTTTCATCTCGGTCGGAACCAATTTATATGGTGCCTTAGCAACTTGTTGGGCACCTTGTATCAAGTCAATCTGGAACTTGATCTCGTGGTCAGGTGGCACTCCTGGTAAGTCTTTTGGAAACACATCTGGAAAGTCACACACCACCGGTACATCGGTCAGTTGTGGTGTTGCGTATCCATATCCTTCACATAGGCCAAGTAGGCACTACATCCACGCCTCATGCACTTTCCCGCCACCGCCATCGAAATCACCTTCGGAATCTTCGTGACTCGATCACCATAAACCGTCACCGTACTCCCGTCTGGCGCTGTTAATTGAATCATCTTCTTACGACACACAATGTTCGCCTCATAGTCCGCCAACCAATCCATTCCTAGGACTACGTCAAACCTGCTTAAGATCATCACGAATGGTCTAATAGGAAATTTATGACCTTCTAATTCAATGTCACAACCTTCTATCATCTCAGGAATCCTTGTAGACTTACCTATGGCAGTTTCTACATCGAAGGGCGTATCTATATTTTTACAACTAACAGGCACTTTAGCATAGAAAGCAGTAGAAATAAAACTTTTACTAGCACCAGAATCAAATAACACAGAGGCTAAAGTTTAGTTTACTAGAAACGTACCTGACACAACATCAGGGTCCGTCCTAGCCTCCTCCTGCGTCTTCGTAAACGCTCTAGCGCTCGCCCTATGTCCTTCTCCTCCGATCTTCTTCACCCCCGAACCCTCAGTCCTCGGCTTCTTACAATCTCTACTCAGATGACCATTCTCTCCACAGTTGTAACACCTTACAACCCCACATTCCCTTGCTATATGGCTAGGCTTCCTACACATGAAGGAGATGTTTGACCCCTATTTGCATTCTCCCGAATGCTCCTTCCCACATTTACCATACCTCTTCGACCCCGCGCCAGGTGTAACCACATGGCGGTCATCTACCCTTGTCTTCTTCTTACTCGTCGGGACACCACCTCGACCAAACCTTTTCCCACTCCAATTCCGGTCACCACCACCTTTCTGGCTACCTTCAGCTACCACCACAGTTCTCACATCATACAACCTCCCTACCAAATCAACCGCCGACCTAAACGTGTTCGGCCGGGCGGTGATCATGTGTCTGCGGATGTCCGCTGGCAAGCCCTGAATATACCTCTTGATCTTTTGTGATAGAGGTATCACCTGATCAGGAACCAGCCATGCCATTTCATTGAACTTGGTGGTGTATTGCGGATGTGTCATCGTTCCCGCCTCCAGCTGCAGGAACTCCTTCTCAACTTTGCCCATCTCACGGTGAGGACAGAACTCCTCAGTCACCAGCCTCTTCAACTTCAGCCATCTTATTCTTCCGATAGCCCGGCTACCCTCAGCTTGGACAATATTGTCCCACCAACATAGAGCCGAGTCCACAAACGATGGGCAGCAAACTTCACCTTATTGTCCTCTCGGCACTCCCTGATATTCAAGACAACTTCCATTTCCCTCATCCATCAGTGGGCAGCAGTAGCAGTGCCATTACCATCAAAAGTAGGGGGCTTACACCTTTGAAATGACCCGTAGTTACAGCCTCGTGCCACCTCCGGCGCAGGCTCTTCTTCTTCCTCTTCCTCTTCCTCATCAGAGAAAACTGTTTCAGTCTCGAGTTGTCTTCTTCCACCCGTAGGTCTACTCCTTCCCTTCTTCTCCCCCTCTCGTACCGCCTTTATCACTTCAGTCACCACAGACGGTAAGATCGTCTGCATGACCTGATGCACCTCCTCTACAACTACCTCCTTCACTAAGGCCCTTAAGTTAGCACTCTCATCTCCGCCCTCCGGATGAGGGGCCTCAGGTTCTTCATGAACCACCTTTTCGGCTCAAGGCCTTCCTCTCGTAACCCGTGGTTCAGTACCATGACCTCCACCACGTGAAGCTTTTGATGATCTACCACCGGCCATCCTCTAATAGACTATAAAATTCAAACACCAATATGGTCATTCAAGGGAACCGCTCAGTTTATGTCAAGTATAGTAAGTCCCTAATTACAGTGGCCAGTTGTGATTAGTCACTTACTTTACTCTTCATACCCCAAACATTACCTATCCTGACTACATCAGTATCTAAATCTACAAACAGCACATAAACCACATAACATGCGCATGTAACACTGGTTAACATTAAGAAAATACTTGATGGCACGTAGCTACTCGGACTGGCATCCCTTCCCTTTCCGTCCCATTTTCAGTTTAAGTTAAGGTTTGTTTTGAAAATTTACCCATTTCACTTAAACTTTGGCACTGATACCAACTTGTAAGGCCCCGTTCCCGGCACGCTCACAGCTGGTCAATCATCGCACATAAAACATATATCTTCATTAACTTAAAGAAATCATTGCAGCAGAAATGTTTAAACATCCATTTCGTTATAATCACTTTTGCAAATAATACATTGTTGACTAGTTACAAAATATCATTATTTGAATTACATCATAAAAATGTCATATTTTTATCAAATGGATGCCATCCAAAAATGCCAAGTAGCTGCCTCGTGCCATCCTCAGCAATGCTCAGCTGCCAACTAGAAAATGCATAAAAAGTCAGCGTTGCTAAGTGAGTTCTAGTTTTATAAAGACATTGCATTACCTTCCATTCGTTAAAACATTTTCATTACTATCGCACGTGATCACAAATCGCACATACATCAAGGTAATAATTATTATCTTCATCATCGTTCGTTAGTACATTCGCACATCTCGCACATATCGCACATATAGCACATATCGCACGTATCGCACATATCACACATATCGCACATATCGCACATATCACACGTATCGCAATATGGAGTGATCACTAGGACAGACTCCCCCTATGTGTGTGAACTTTTATGGGTTCACCAAGATCGCACGTTGTATGACACACAGTAATTAGGAAATCGCATGTTATTGGAGCAGTCACCAAGACTGAACTCTAACTGTGTGTATGAACCCTTATGAGTTAGCCAAAATCGCACGCTGTAGACACACACAAAGTAACAACTCTCATTGAGTTGTGAACCTCCCTTCATATGCTTGCAAGGCTTTTCATTCATTATGTTCCACTTTCATTATCTTAAATCTTTCATTTCGTAAGATAATACTTTACATTCATTAACAATATCACACCACGTAAAGTCGCATCATCATATGTAATAAGGAACATAACATATCATATCATACATAAACATAACATCATCAATCACACGTCATCAATCACACATCATCAATCACACATCATCAATCACACATCACATTATCTATGACCTTAAAAAGTGAACTTACATAGCCCCCGGGAACCTCCCAAGTTAAAGCCTACATCTACACTTTTCCCCCGGAAATCAAAAAATATTCTAAGTGTTCATCCGCATTTCCTCTTTGTTCATCCACATTTCTTTTTACTCATCCGCATTTCCTTTTACTCATCCACATTTCCTTTTACTCATCCACATTTCCTTTTACTCATCCGCATTTCCTTTTACTCATCCGCATTTCCTTTTACTCATCCGCATTTCCTTTTACTCATCCGCATTTCCTTTTTTACTCATCTGCGTTGACTTATACTCATCCGTATTGACTCATACTCATCCGCATTGACTCATACTCATCCGCATTGACTCATACTCATCCGTATTGACTCATACTCATCCGCATTGACTTATACTCATCCGCATTGACTCATACTCATCCGCATTGGGTTATACTCATCCGCATTGACTCATACTCATCCGCATTGATTTATACTCATCCGCATTGACTTTTGTTCATCCGCATTAACTTTCATCCGCATTAACTTTCATCCGCATTAACAACACTTATGGAAATTCTAAAACTTAGCCGCATGAGCCCTATTTGGGCGCATGAGTAGCCCCATTCGCACCTAAACATCAGATTCAGTCCCCAAACACCATCTATCATGTTCTAAGCTTGAACCTTACATTCTAAGTCATAGAAACACAACCATAACATCATCAAACATGAACATAGCCCAAAATCAAACCTCACCCGTAACATACACATATTCATACATACGGGTATGAAACCCTAGTTTTATAAAAACTTACATTCATGCATTTTCAGCCCCAAAACAGTTAAAACACGTAAAAAGAGGGGTTCTAGAACTCACCTTAGCAGCCTCTTCGGGTAAGACTTCCTTCAAAGCCCGATTGCTACAAGTTCTCACCTAGAAACCCACTAAAAACACACAACCGAACACAAACAACATACATAAGCACACAACCAAGGATGTAACCAGTTAAGAACATCTTAAACACATAAATTCTTACCTTGAATTCGATCTTTTCAGCTCTTGTTCTTCAAAATCCAAGAATTTTTGCTCCTCTTCGCTTTCTCTCTCTAGAAATTCGATTGTTATGTGTGTAGAAAGATTGATGGGCGGCCATCACCTTTTACACCCACTTTTTCAAACATTTTGTCATTTTGGACATTTTTTACCCTTCAACTTTGATAAAATATCTTTTTTTTCTTTTTCTTTATTTTATTCTTCTTTCTTTGTCTTTTATAAATAACCGGATGTTATAAAAGTTTAATTCCTTTGTACCACAACCTTTTATTAAATAATGGCTAACTAGAGGTTAACACCCTTAGCAAAACATAAAACAAGAGAAAAACAAAGATCAATGTTTAACAATAGCACACTACAAATACATCACACCTAATGTAACGTAGTTGCTATTCAAAATTCCTTTGGTCTTGAATTTGATTCCTGTAAGAGCCGTTAATGATTTAGTGTTACTAATGAGCTTTGGCATGAAAATTTTTTTATTATTGCAGATGACATTATTTCGTAACTTCCAAATGCATTATTCTTAAGTCATCACTAACTATTGTTTTGTGTAAAATGAAAGAAGATAGGAGGAATTTTGCACCATTGCCCAACGATACTCCATAGTTGATCCACCACTTTGCAAAAGATGAAAACATGCTCCAAATCCTTGTGCCCTTCTTCTAACAGACAGAGGTTCAATAGCTATTAATTCTATACCAGCTTGTTCTGTCACAGCTTCTTTAACTCAACCTTATGGTTATAAGATAGTTGGAATTTTGATTTTCACAAAAAGGGACACTAAGCTGATTATATTGGAATGTCCCTATAATCAAGACATGTTTAGTAGAAATTCTACCCAACTTCGCTCTCCATCTGATAATATCAAATTTTTATGGCACACAACAGTTGCTTATAAAATTAAAAAAATCTTCCTACGTGGTATCTCGCGAGTAAAGATCTTTAATATATTTGGACGAGAATTCACCATTGCCATCTTTTCCCTTATTTCCATTTATCTTTATGACCCAAGAATTAGAAGTTGCCTAACATGTTTAGTAGGTAATTGAATTCCAAAGTTCCTTAGTTGATTTAAGAGCATTCACAATATCCTCCTCAACCCCATTAATGGAACAATTGAGTTTCAATCAAGGTTAACACATTAAATTCAAGAGCGAACTAAGAAAGGATCTTTTCCTTTGAAGCATTGACAAAAAGAGGATTAATATACTCTTCTATATCATGCCTGGTTTGAAGTACAAAGACTCAAACATTAGACCATATTTTCATCTCATGCACAATTCTCCCATATATTTTGTTTCATTTCAGGACATGCTGTTTATTCATGAATCTATGTCGGCTGGGAAGTGAGAATAAAAATATTATATGTAATTTGTTGGAATTTTGGACACAAAATAATTATATTTATAAGTTTTTTATATAAATAGTTATTTATTTGTTAGTTTAAGTTCTCTTTTTGTAACGAACTAACCGTGTTCAAACTGAAGCTAAGATGAATTAGATGTCGATGCTCAAAGTTGAGTTATCGGAATAAAAAAAAGTAAAACTTGGATGATTATTGTAGGAAATTTTTGTAATTTTTTGCGTAATGCTAATAAAACCATGTATTGATTAACATGGATGTTTTATGTTTTGACCAAGTCTTTTAATATATATTATGAATGTTTATTATGAATCATAATTTTTATTAAAATTGATATTAAACATGTCATGAATAAAGTGAGAATTTTAATTTGTTCTCACAAAACATTTCATAAATCAAATGGAAGTTTTGGTTATGAATCATAAAACTCACATTAATGTGAACTTATTAGCAAGGGTATATAAACAAACGCATGATGAGAAAAGAAAATAAGAAAGAAGAAGAAATTTATTCTCTTTACATTCAACAAGTTTTATAGAAATTTAAAGAGAAGCATTATATAAATTGTTCTTCATACACCATCATTTTTATCATTTTTCCACGTAACATCATAACACATATTTTACCTGGTGATCTCTCGGGCTTGAGGCACTCTCCAGCAGTACGTACTGCTTTGGCTGTTGTACCCTGTGAGACAAACGCGTTGTATTGAATAGAGATGCGCAATCTGTTCTAAGGGACCCGTGTGTAACATAATCCTCAGTCACAACCGTCAATATTTTGTTTGTTAATTGTTGCAGTCAAGGGGTGTGGTTGAAGATTCGAACGCGATGAATACTTATGTCAAGAATACGAAGACTCGTTGGAGTATATACTAAAGACGAATGTTCAAATCAAGTTTGGTACATAAATATTGTTTGTATTTATTTTTCTAGTCGCATTTATAAACGATATTGTACTATAATATTTACCATGACTAACGAGAGTATCGTTAGAATTACTATATTTTAATATAAAAATGAACCTACTTCTTACACAATTATCCTTACTACTATTTAGGTAGCGTTTGGTATGCAGGAATGAGGGGCGGAATAGAATGAACCATTGAGGGTGAATGAATAGAGACATGTTTGGTTGGTGGAGGTCATGGAATGAACCATTACGTAGTTGATTCCATTTCCTCAAATTCATTCCATCCACTCTCCTTTCTTTTTTTTCACTCCATACCTTCTTCCATCATTAGTCACCAACACCACCCACCACAACAACCACCACCGACCACCAAGATCACTCGTCACCAGCAACCACCCGCCACAACAACCACTACCGACCACCAAGATCACTCGTCACCAACACCACCCACCACAACAACCACCACCGACCACCACTGTGGTCGGCCACCACTACCCCGGGAACACTGCCGCCGCCACCGGAAATCACTGAAGGCCACCACCACCGGCCATGTCCGGTGCCGGAAACCACCTCCGAAGGCCACTCCGCCGCCGGGAAACACCACCGCAAGAAACCACCACCGAAGGCCACCACTGACATCGCAAGAAACCACCTAAGGCCACTTCTGCCTCCGAAAACCACCTCCGGCCACTACTGCCGTCGAAAACCACCGCCGGCCATCACAGTCACCAGAAACCGCTGCCGTCGTCGACCACTGCTGCTGGAAACCGCCGCCAACGAAAACCACCGCCAGCCACCACCACACTGGAAACCCACCACCGCCACCACCGCTGCCGGAAACCACCGCCGGCCACCACCGCCGCCGGAAACCACTGCCGGCCACCACCGCCGCCGGAAACCACTGTCGGCCACCACCGCCGCTGGAAACCACCGCCGGCCACCACCGCCGCCGGAACCACCGCCGGAAACCACCGCCGGCCACCACCGCCGCCGGAAACCACCGCCGGAAACCACCGCCGGCCACCACCGCCGCCGGAAACCACCGCCGGAAACCACCGCCGGCCACCACCCGCCGCCGGAAACCACCGCCGAAAACCACCGCCGCCACCACCCGCCGCCGGAAACCACCGCCGGAAAACACCGCCGGAAACCACCGCCGAAAACCACCGCCGGCCACACCGCCGCCGGAAACCACCGCCGGAAAACCACCGCCGGCCAGCACCGCCGCCGGAAACCACCGCCGAAAACCACCGCCGGCCACCACCGCCGCCGGAAACCACCGCCGGAAACCACCGCCGGCCACCACCCGCCGCCGAAAACCACCGCCGGAAACCACCGCCGGCCACCACCGCCGCCGAAAACCACCGCCGAAAACCACCGCCGGCCAGCACCGCCGCCGAAAACCACCGCCGGAAACCACCGCCGGAAACCACCGCCGGCCACCACCGCCGCCGGAAACCACCGCCGGAAACCACCGCCGGCACCACCGCCGCCGGAAAACACCGCCGGAAACCACCGCCGGAAACCCCGCCGGCCACCACCGCCGCCGGAAACCACCGCCGCCGGAAACCACCGCCGCCACCACCGCCGCCGCCGAAAACCACCGCCGGAAACCACCGCCGGCCACCACCGCCACCGGAAACCACCGCCGCCGGCCACCACCGCCGCCGGAAACCACCGCCGGAAAACCACCGCCGGCCAGCACCGCCGCCGGAACCACCGCCGGCCACCACCCCCGCCGCCGGAAACCTCCGCCGGCCACCACCCGCCGCCGGAAACCACCGCCGGCCACCACCGCCGCCGGAAACCTCCGCCGGCCACCACCGCCGCCGGAAACCACGCCGGCCACCACCGCGCCGCCGGAAACCACGCCGGCCAGCACCGCCGCCGGAAACCACCGCCGGCCAGCACCGCCGCCGGAAACCACCGCCGGCCAGCACCGCCGCCGAAAACCACCGCCGGCCAGCACCGCCGCCGGAACCACCGCCGGCCAGCACCGCCGCCGAAAACCACCGCCGGCCAGCACCGCCGCCGGAAACCACCGCCGGCCAGCACCGCCGCCGGAAACCACCGCCGGCCAGCACCGCCGCCGGAAACCACCGCCGCCAGCACCGCCGCCGGAAACCACCGCCGGCCAGCACCGCCTCCGGAAACCACCGCCGGCCACCCCCGCCGCCGAAAACCACCGCCGGAAACCGCCGGAAACCGCCGCCGGCCACCCCCGCCGCCGAAAACCACCGCCGGAACCACCGCCGGAAACCGCCGCCGGCCACCCCCGCCGCCGGAAAGCGCCGCCGGCCACCGCCGCCGGAAAGCGCCGCCGGCCACCCCGTCGGCCACCCCCGCCGCCGGCCACCGCCTCCGCCGGAAACCGCCGCCGCCGGCCACCGCCTCCGCCGGAAACCGCCGCCGCCGGCCACCGCCTCCGCCGGAAACCGCCGCCGCCGGCCACCGCCTCCGCCGGAAACCGCCGCCGCCGGCCACCGCCTCCGCCGGAAACCGCCGCCGCCGGCCACCGCCTCCGCCGGAAACCGCCGCCGCCGGCCACCACCTCCGCTCGCGATCACCATCATAACTACTTTTACACTTCATTGTTTTGAAATTTATACCTAACAAATAAAACAAAGATACGATTCATTTATTACTATAGGGCAACCAAACGGAACAATAGAATGTAATGATTCATTTCATTCTCTTATCCATTCCATTCCTTTATTCATTCCATTCCTTTATTCATTCCATTCCTTTATTCATTCCATTCCTTTATTCATTCCATTCCTTTATTCATTCCATTCCTTCGTCCATTCCATTACCACATACCAAACATACCCTTAGAGTTTAATGTGTGCTAGGAATAAAGTGGTCGATAACAACAACTCAATATCGGCTTTTGAAATCCCGAGAGGAATCAAGGCTTTATTGATCCTTTGTATACAAAATCATTCCATGAAAATTGGATCGCATTGGGCTTGTTGGTTTGTTTTTAAAATCATTATGTAATTACTTCCATTCTTGATGTTTTATGTTTGTATGTTTCTTTCTATTCTCTATTTAGTGGCAAACGTGCGTTATCGATTTGTAGGATATGTGTTATTTTAATCACACTCACATATCTGTTTTCCAGCAGCGACCACACTTCCAACCCCCTTATGAGAAAATTCATTGCTGAAAAAACCCTTGACTCAACTCTGAACATTTTACTTAGAGTAAAACTTGAACCCATGTTTTACTAATATATACATGTTATGAGCACCTCACCCGATATGTACATGTTTCTTTCTATTCTCTATTAAATGTTTGTAGTTTCTTCTAGCTTCTTGTTAGATTTGTTGCCTAGATGTTAAATTTTTTCTAAAAAACCATAAAAAAAGTTTGTGATGTTAAGAAAGTTACATATAAAATAATTAAAAAAAGATAACAATACCACACTCATTTAACAGGTTAGCCCTCAAGGGCCTTATATATAACAACAAAGCAAGGAAGAATAGCCCTAGGATTAAAAACGTACAACTCCTCAAGATTAGAGTACACCCCTGCATAGCCTGCCACCGAATCGTACGGTCCATCCTCTTCTTGCGACGCATTATCCACCACACGCCTCACTTTTCCAGCAATAACCCGACATACCAGCATTGCCCTACGCTCATGGGGCATGCCAATCCCTAGAGAATCATGTGCCCTACTGCTACTAGCAGTAGTGCGCACGCCACTCTTTGCTCCACCATCCCTATTGCCACTATCCTTGCATCCGTCTTTGGGGCTTTGGAACCCATGACGGATGATGGTGCAGACTCCGCACCCGGGGATGGTGGCGCAAAGGCTAGAGGAGTTACGTGACCCCAAAGAGCATGTAAGGGTGGTACAATGGAAGCGGAGGAGCTCGTTGCCGTCTGCAGCACATCGGGTGGCGTTGACAGTGGTAGTGGGGCGGGTCTTGATGGCGTTACGACAATCCTCGAAACGTTGGATGGTCCGACGTGAGTTGTGGACTTTTAATATCCGTTCAATTGTAATGATCGGATGGTCATGTTGAGCCAACTGGATTTGAATATTATCTCGACTATGTTTCGACCCGAATCATCTGGACCCAGCTCCGACACTGTAACAATAATAATATTGAGGAAAGTTACATAAATGCCCCTTGCTACCAAACCAAGTAAAATTGACAATTTGACCCTAGAATATAAAGGTTTAGTGTCGGTGGGTGATCTACTCCTAGTTTTCTTTAATTGATAATATTTTTATGAATGAGTTGATGCAACAAATTATACATCAAATATCAATAATGAAATAAAAGGCGAAGTATTGTAATTTGAAGTTTTTATTTTCATATAAATTATTAAAAAATATGTCTAAACTGAACTGGTCTATGGCATTTGAAAATTCATCTTTTTTACCATGACTTTCAATCTAAAGGGTTAAATCCCATCCACTTTAACATGCTCATGTTAAACCGTTTCAGGCTTAACAAATGAAAGGCTCGTGTTAAACCGTTTTAGACTTAATATATGAAAGGTAAAACTTAGATCTAAAGAGGCTACTTACAACATATAAGTATTTTCTTCATAATCAGATAATCTTTTAGTTGTCTTGAAGATTGAGTTCGAATGAATTTTCAAATACCATCTCAGAACCAATTAGATTGTACGCCTAAGACATAATTTTAAATAATATAGTAAAACTATTTTGAGGTCTAATTTCTATATGTTTTATACATAAATATATTTTAAGTAGGAACATCAGTAGGTAAGATTGATATTGACAATGCATTGTAAGAAAACTTCTTTTCTACGTTTTTATTAGGTGGTAGATAGATGCCAAATGAACATAAATAGTAAAATTATTTTGAAGGTTGAACATGACTAAATGCCAAATGAACATAATAGTAACAATTTATTTAAGAAGGAACATGAGTAGATTCCAAATGAACATAAATAGTAACAACTTTTTGAATTCTGACAAGAAACACACTTGTAGGTCATACAAATAGTATATATTTTTGAATTCTTAATATTATTATATGTTTAAGTTTTTCTTCTAGTAAAAAGTAAATTTTCTTTTATTCGTTATAAAGGATTACCAGCATGATTCACAGCTTGATGGTGCTCCAAGCTCTCCATTTTCGGGAAAACCTCTGCACATTGAGAACACACACAAATCGTGCTTCTTGGCATAATGTACCTGTGAATCATTTGATAAAGAAACTACAAGTCGAATTTTTTTATAAATAAAACAAAAGGAAACAAGTTTGCTAAACCTAACCTTTAATTTTCATTGTAACACCGAAAACATCAAGTAAATAGTACTTATTTTATATTTTTCTGTAAAATAAATAAATCTATATTATTAAAGCAAAATAAACATTAGCCACATGGCTATATTGTAATACGTTAACATCATCTCCAGTTATGATTATCCATGTATTCTCAACGTAACAAGTTTACTATATTTGGTAAAAATCTTTATTTAAAAAAGTTTCCATAATGTATATGCTTATTTAATACTATATTAATCATGATTTTATCTAGAAATAAAAAAAGTATGATTAAAAGTAATTATATGAGACTTAATTTTTGTTAAAATAAAAATTAATTTGTAGCTAATCATAATTAAAATTATAATAATTGAAATATATAAATAAAGAAATTTATGGATATTTATGAATAATAAAATCTTTTTTATACTATTGTTTATAATTTAAATATGTTTGTTATCTTTACTAATAATATATAATAATTTCATTGATATGTTATTTATAATATATCTTAGATTATATATATATATATATATATATATATATTATATATATATATATTATATATATATATATATAATCTATTATGTAAATTTTCTATTTCAATCCGTGTGACATACGTATATATAATATTAGTAATATGACAAGTTAAATATGGGTGCCATAAATATAAAAATAGAGAGAGATTTGTTTATCACACCCCTAAAAGTAATAGAAAGCTTTCTTAAGTAGCTAGCCGTCTAAATCTGAATCATTATAGATATATATGGGTTATTCACATATTCTTTTTTATAAATTATAGATTATAGATTTAATTTGTAATTCAACTTAAACAAAATGGTATATTTTTACTAAAACACCCACGTACATACGCGATTAGAAAGCGGGGCTTAAAGCAACTAATAAGGATATTGCTTTATAACTTATCCAGCATGGGTTCAAGTATTTGAAAACAATCTACTACACAAATAGGGGTTCGAGTGTGTATATCAGTTCATAAATTGATTCGACTCTCACGGTCTCTGCTTAAAGTTGTGGGAGCTAAATCAAGCACATAATACTTTTTTAAATTAAAAAACGATTCAAAATGCGTATTCTAAAACCAAATGGGCCTCTAATCCAACTCAAAAAACCAAAAAAATTGAATTGAGTACTATAATCTAATTCACTTTGAATTTCAGTTTGTTCAATCGGATTCGAACCAGAACACAAAGTAAGCCTTTGAACTGTTTATAATTAAATTACATAGTAGAATAAAATTATACTAACCTTGAAGGATCAGCAATGGCATGACATTCATAACACCCAGAAAGCTTTCGAAACTGCATGGTTCTTGAAGATGATGTCTGACCTCCATGACCATTGGTTTTAGTCAAACCCATTACAGTACTCTTGGAACAAGAAGAAGAAGACCCACCACCGGTCAACGTTTTTTTCCGGCTAAGACCGCCGGAATCCACACCGACGGCACTACTCTCCGGCGAGTGATCAGCTCTATGAACCACCCTTGTATTCCCATGCACAACATCCCTCAAACTACATATAGAGCTACAAGACTTCAGTTTCGAATAACCATTGGAGCTCTTAACTTCGTCATGGACCTTTTTTGATCCTACAACGTCCATTTGTTTGCAGGTTAACAGGTTCTTGAAGTGACCCCATGAAGAAGAAGATGATGATGATGGATTTTGTGGTTTAGGTTTAGGTTTTTGTTGGTGTTGTTTTGTTCTGTGGGTGTTGTGCTTTGTGGGTTGTACCTTTGTGTTTCGGAAGAAAGTGGTAAGGTGAGAAGTGCCATGAAAAGAGAAGACTGAAGATGGAAGAGAGAGAGATGGTTGTTGCAGGTTTTTTGATTCCTTTAATGGGGATGAGATCCGATAGAAGGGTAGATAGAGGAGGTAGGCAGATGGAGAGGGTGAAGTGTATTTTATTTTCGGAAAAATTCTAAAAACGTCTGTTAACCTTATTTTTCTCTCAAAATGTTCTTTTAATAAGATCATTCTTAAAAGTTTATCTATCCAACAAAGTCACCCGACCATATAACAGGATCATCTGAACTTGAGAGAAGTGGTTCAGATGAAGACATATGTCTAAATACGGTTGTCCTGATTGTGTTCGTGTTTATTGGGAATCAAGCCGACTGTGTTCTAGTTTTCTTGCTACGGTCAAGGCTCGTATTTTTGTCATGATGTGTTCGATTCAAACCCTTAAATATAAAAGAGAAAGAAATCAATAGAATCTAAGAGTCGACCAACTACATACAATACAGATTCGACAAAAGACAAATAGGTTCAACCCTACATAATTATGTTAGACCGACCATAAAGAAGACTAATTGAAGAGAAAAGAAAAATCGAATGAACATTTTCAAAAATTTTCTTTTACTTTATTCAATAAAGGTATCCACAATGGTTATAAAACCAAACGGTACCAAACTTGCACAGTTAGATCACAAAATAAAAAAAACATTAATACCTTAAAAATATAAACAACTCTCTCATACGAAGACGTGAGAACGGTAACTATCAAAAACTCGTAATCACATAATCTTGTAATCACATCATCCAACACATTTTACTAAAAGTTTATTTTGAGAAATAAAGTTAAAGCACCAACCCCTAGTTCTCCAATTTTTCTTTTGGTGTTGTTTTTGAAGCGTACATTGTTTTTGAAGGTTATTGGTATTTGGGGAATTCATAAATGGGAATCACAAAAGAGGTGATGTGGCACGTAAAGCTTGTATGTCAATCATGGGTGACAGGTCAACCCGGGTTCCATGAACCACATCTACCGGTAGCTAAACTAATATCCTATTTAATCTTTTTATTTAATAAAATAATAAAAGGTATGTCACTTGTCATTACTATATTTATTTTTATTAAATTTTTTTTGTTTCTTTCTTATCAAATAATCATATTAATAAGTAATAATATTATCTATTTATTTTTATATTATAATTAGCTTTTTAATAAAAATAAAAAAGAGAACTTTTTTATTAATGCTATTTCTATAGAGATAGTTTTTTATAAAATGATTTTTTTTAAAAGAATAAAACTACTTTTATGTAATATTTCAAAATTGGTTTTTAAAGTAATTTTTTTATTAAAAAAATAATTAAAGTAAGGAGTTATAGTAAAAAAATTAAATTTTTTTTAAAACGTTATTTAAAACAAAATTATTAATTTATCTTGAAAAAAACAAAAAACAAAATAAATTTTCATATTATTGTTTTATTTAATAGTTGTTACTTATACATAATTTCAATCATATCATATCTTAGTCTATTATTTTATAATTAATAATTTTTATTTTATTTAATATTTTATTTATTCAACTCGTGTAATATACGAGATAACTAAAGCTAATACAATATAAATATGATGGATATTAAAATTAACGAATAGTTAAGCTTGAAGGATGAAGATACAAGTACATGTAAATGTAATTTTGATTTTGTTTACTATATATGATGGTTTCATTGTCATTAGGCGAAGTACAAGATATGACCTCATCGTCAAAAAATTTTACTTAAGTTTTTACAAAATGTTATTATTTTTACAGTTAATCTTGGTTTTCGTTCTTCAATTTTGCAAATTGTTTTTATTTAGGTACCAATGTTTATTTTGTTTTTATTATTGGCCTGAGTTTTGTAAACCGTTTCTATTTTAGTCCTTTTAACTAACGGTGTTAATATTTTCTATTATATTATTTAAAAATGACCAAATACCCCTAAGGGTCTCACTCTCCTTCGTTCTTCTTTCCCCACAACACCATACACCACCGCCGCCACACACCACCGCTACCACACACCACCACCCCCACACACCACCTCCACCACACATCAATGCCAGAGTTGTGGATCCGGCGAACGATTTGCACTACGTCAACATGTTGTTCGCTCAGCTCGACGCTGTGTACGTCGCTTTGGGGCGATTGGGGTACAAGAAGACGCCGGTGCAAATATCGGAGACGGGGTGGCCGTCGAAGGGGGATGAAGATGAGATCGGAGCATCTTTGGAGAACGCGAAGAAGCATAATGGGAACTTGTTATAGATGATCGGTGAGAAAAGGGGAACTCCGACGAAGCCTAATGTGGATCTGAACATCTATGTGTTTGCGATGTTTAATAAGAATGTGAAGTCGGGGCCGACGTCGGAGAGGAATAATGGGTTGATTAAGCCTGATGGAACGTCGGTGTATGGGCTGGGGTTCACCGGAATTGGGGTCTCTGGCGGGAGTTCAGTGTATTTGTCGCCGCCGGCGAACTTGTCGAGTGGGTATCTGGCGATTTCTTCATCGACGGTGAGTTTTTATTTTTGTTTTTTTGTTGAGGGTGTTTTTGGGGTGGGGTTTATGCTAACGTGCATCAGGGCGGTGGTGGATTGGAAGTTGTTGAGGGTGCCGGTGCAGACAAGTTTGGTGTTGTCGCCGCCGATGAAGGCGGAGATGACGACGGCGCTGGTGATGAGGGCGATGAGGGAGAAGGCGATGGAGATGGCGGTGGTGTGTGGTGTTGTGGAGAGAGAAATAGAGAGATAGAGAGAGAGAGAAAAAAAATAATTTGAAAAAGATGAAATGTTATTTATACCCTTGGGGGTATTTTGGTCTTTTGAAAAAAATCTAAATGAAAATGTTAACTCTATAGTCAAAAGGAAGAAAATATAAACGATTTGTAAAAATCAGGCCAATAATAAAGACAAAATAAATATTGTACTCAAGTGGAGATAATTTACAAAACTCAGGAACGAAAACCGAGATTAACTATTATTTTTATTTACATTTAATTTTAAAATATTCTAATTATATTTATGTTTAAAATTTACGTACGAGTAAAAGTGACTTACACGTTTACTTTCGCATGTTAATTGGTTTAATAAATGCCTTAAAAATAAGTTACACATTGTTAATAATGACTTACACGTATTTTTTTCTGGTAAAAAGAGAAGTAAAACACTAGGAATTTTTATTTGTTTCTAAAATAAATCTAAGTAGGACGCGAGAGAATTTTGAACATGTTTTATACTATGATCATTTGAAATTTGTAATATGGTTATAATGTGTAATAAATATCTTTTAATTATTTATAAATGTAGATATCATTTTTATTATATATAAAATATTAAAAATTGTTACATTCAAATTTATATGTGTTTAAAATATAAAAATGATTTTAGGTATCCATAAAAGTGACTTAATATGCGTTAAGTAATCACAAAAGATAAGTTTTAATTTTATTTTTACTTGTAAATAGTAAGTTTTACACATACGTAAGTGATAAATTTACATAGCTGTAAATGGTAAGAAAAAAGGCACTACCAAGCCACACTACCTCTTTCAATTGTTTTACAGTGTCCTTGTACATTATCCCTCCCTGTTTATACAAATGAGTAAATGTTAATTAACATCTAAATATTTGTTTTGACACATGCTAATAATTCTTATTGTTTTTTCTGGTTTTTTGTAATATATTATTTGTTGAATTGCAAGTAGCGTAGTTCATGTCGTACATCAAAGTAGAAAAGCAAGGAAAATTTGAAGATCCTTTCTAGGAAGATTACATATATACCTTTCTTCACCTTTAAATACATATTTTTTTAAAATAAAAGTTTTCAATGTATAAGTATAATTTTTTTTAAGTACATGTTTCCAAAATATCCATCTGTTTATATTTTCATATGTATAACATTTTTTCTTGTTTAATAAATATGTTTGATTTATTTATGAATGTATATAACATTTGATTATATAAATTCTGAATTTTGTTTACATGTGAATTGTAATTTTTATATAGGTTTAATTTAAAAGAAAAGAAAAAAAACGTAGTTATGAAGTGTCTATTTTTCACATGTGTGTAGAACATATATTAAAAATTTACACATATGTAAAAAGCAGTTGTAACAAATTTAAATAACTTATTTTTATGTTTTTAGAAATTTACAAAACTATGCAATAATTATTTGTAAGAAAAAACTTGTTTCTATTGTATATTTTTACAAAAAAATCAAACTCGTATAAAAATTATAATGGTTTAAAGAAAAAGGGAATCACTATTTAAATTTATTAAATAAAATTAAAAGACACTCTTATGCTTTTAAATTTAAATTTTAGCTTAATTATGTATCAAAACATGATTGGTTAAATTTATTTATTAGTTTGCATAATTTTAGATGGTTGCTGGTTAGCAAAATAACCAACCCATATATATATATATACACATTGTACGAAATAGTTTTTTCATACGAAGTGTAAACAATAGTTAAGTAAGAAGAAACATTATGTGTAGAATTATAACGCAAGTGATAGATTTAATCACGTAAAGATAGATTTATCACGAAAATATAAAATTATCACATTAGAAGTATTCTAATTAAGTGATAATTTTATCTTTACATGATAATTTCACACACATGTAATCCTTCTTGTGTAATATTTCATTTGCCAATTATAAACATTGTACTAAAAATATTTGAATTTATAAACATAGACTTCTAGTTCTTTTTTTAATAAGTTTGTTACAAACCTCAATTTTGCAACTTTATATTGAATTTTTGATGATTTGATTAATTTATATTTTGGGAGTTGCAAATTTTGTTTCTTTGATGTATTATCAGTTTGATAGATTAGTTTTTTTCCTTAATTGCAAAGAAATTATAGTTAATTTGCTAGTTTAGTTATTAATTTAAAATGAAATTGAGATGGATCGAATTGAACTGATCAATTCGAATATTGAAATTTGAATAGGGCTTTCGAACTCGAGCACTAAACTTTTAATATTCAAATGAGATGATTTAATTAACTTAAGAATCATTAAATTCGACTAGATGAAAAACAATAATATAGTCAAATATGGTTTTGGCGAGCAACTCTTGCATTTGGTAGAGGTTTTGGTTGATGATAACCATTGCTACCAAATCTTCAAAGGTCAAATATTATTATAAACCAATAAGAATCGTTGTAGTGAGCATATAATTTTGATAGCTTCCGGTGAACCGAACTAAAAGATTCTTGGTTCATAGGTTACTTACTAATCATTTCTAAAGAACGACCAAAGTATCTTAGTTTTCTCTGGTTAACGTTTATACACAAACAAACGAGGGTACCAGTATTACACATGGGATATGTACATTTCATGAAATATAATCCAGTTTTAAAGAATATAAATTATAATGTTGGATCGCGAGGGCTTAATTTAAAAAAAAAATACAAAAAAAATTGGTTCATTTGTTTTACTTTATGTGAATAAATGATCTAACATGAATATCAACCGAACAAGGTTTTCTTGTTCGTATTCAAAAGGTTTACGAATGTAAACTAATATGATTCAATGAAAATAGACGAACATTACTAAATAAGCACCGATAGTTACTAAACAAACATAAATAAACTTAACTGAATGGACATCGATTAAAGGCTTAATAAACATATCTAAACATAATCATAAATATAAAAGCTACCATTAGAAGTAACACATACATACTATAACAAACTTTAAAAGTACAAACGCTGGTTTCAAATCACCCGGTTCAGCATAATCAGAAGTGCCCCATCTTCAATTAAGTTGAATTGTACAATGCCATCACTTCCAACAATTTACAATGTTAGTAATAGACTAATAGTAGTAACTAAATAGTATTATCGTTTAAAGAGTAAGAAAATTACATTGGTATTATTTATATAGTTTGTAGAAATGAAAATACCATTAGGCTCCACAAATTAGCAAATCTGTCATCTTAGTTCCTAAGTAAGAACTATGTGGGTCAATAACCCTCCCAAAACCACTAAAAGCTTATTAGAAGCAATGGGAGATATTAGCAATCAACTAGTGAAGAAGACGGTTGTTCTAAGCGATCCTGAAACATTGAAAAAAGAGCTTGGTATAGAGTTGGGCAAAGTGAAATTTTAGCATTTCAAAAAAGGAGATCTTCTATAGGGAAAAGGCTTGCAAAGAATCTCCTGCTTCAAGTCTTGGGCGAAAGGTGCCACGGGAAGGCTCTGATAGTGAAGCTGAGTCTAGTCCAAGAAGCCGCTGAGACGTGATCCAACTACTTGAACTAATACGGGCGGTTTCAAACTCTAAGGACAAGAAGGCAGTTATTAATCAGGAAAAAAGAGTTTCTTCCTAGTCGTGCGGCGGTTTTACGGGGACAAAATTTTCTTTATTCTAGTTGCTTTCCCTGTCACAGAAGGTGACAACCTAATATCATCTGCAAGCATGCAATCAAACATCTACCTCAAAGTATGATAACTCAATAGATCAAAACAAATGCCAAAATTATATGTTGTTGAGTTCAAATCAACATAAGCAAAACATTTAAAAAATATATGGATTCTTTGCCAATCGAAGTAAACCCTAATTAAAAACAAACCCACAAAAATCAACAAAGCAAGATTGTCGAAATTAGAGCTAAAGCAGTTATACCGAACTAATCACTGATTCAATCCAAATACAAAGGGTACAGTAATCACAATACACATTAGGTTACCTTTATTGTTGAGACCTACCGGTGACACGTACAATCACCTTGAACCAAAAACTATAGTCAATTGCGGACGTGAATAGGTCTCCATTACTGATAACAGAACTACATAGTCAATACGAAACCTTATAAAAATTGAACCACACCCTCATCGCCAAGATCCGAACCCCTTCCAGCCCAAACCCACTACTAAACATTATGTGAAGCATCATTGGCAAGAAACATGTTTGCACCCCGAACGCTAAGATTCAAGACCGCCGACTAATACACACTAGTACAAAACTGGTTTATTAGGGCGGTAATTTTTATTTGTTAGGACGATTTCACACCACCCTAAAAAACCTCGCTTTAAAAATACTTTAATTTGTGGGGCGGTTATTTTATAGGGCGGTTTGGGTGTTTTTTTTGGGTAGTTTGGGTTTTATAAGGCGGTTTTTTGGGTGCATTTTATAAAGCAGATATTTGGCATTTTATAGGGTGGTTGGGTGTGTTTTATAAGGTGGTTTTTATAGTTTTAAATAAATATATTTAATTTACTAAATGGGTTTTTTCAAGGATGTATTTTGCTTATTTTCCACATAAATTTTATTGTTGTATTGCAAAACTCACCATTTAAATCTAAAACCATACCTTTCAAACTATTAACATATATTGTAAAAGATCAACTTGATTGTAAAACAATTCTTCAAAACAAACAAATTTGTGTTTAGCATACAAAATTTTAATTTATAATATAATGATACCTTAAAATCTGTAGATGTCTATAACCTTCTAGCATAAAATAATTAAAATTAAACTACAGAGACCATTTGTGTAAAATTTGTAAAAACCCAAACAAAATCCACTTCTCTCCTTGCTTTTCCGGTGGACTCCGGCCACTTTCGGCCGAAGTCCGGCGACAGTAAAACCACCAAAATCCTTCGATGTTTTGACCCCAAACCGTCCCAAATTAAGTCGAGAACATGTTTCTAACTTGAATGCACATTTTAATCACGTTTAAATGCTGGTTACAAACTCAATCGATTGAATAACCAAAACCTATAAATCATAAGAGCCGTTCGAACATTAAGAGCTAATAGTAATCAAATTTATTCAACCTAATCGAACGTCTATCTATCTCTAAATGTATACTACTTCCAATTTCACCTGAAATACACATAAACATCATACTCGATTCTCTCTATCACCACGACCTGCAACACTAACAAAACCCATTTCTTGAACAATTTAAACCAAAATTTATATGGGGCTTTGAATCAAGAACATCATTTGAAGCTATCCACGAGTTTAATTTGATTAACATTAACAATTGCTCACCAATCGTACTCATCCTTGGTCGCGACTGTTCTTCATCTTGTTCATCATCAATCCATCTTCATTCGGGTAAATTGAACATATGTACATACTCGAAATTACATGGGGAATCAATGCCCCATGTTTATTTTTGTAATAGTTATCGATCTAATCTTCAATTTGGATCAAAATCAAACTAGGGTTCTTATGATTTCGGGATTTCAGTTGGTTTATGTTTTTATAAAAACCGTGAGTTACCACGGTTGCGGCCCTAGTCTATTGGTTACACACTCACATTTCAAGCTTGAGGTTTTGGGTTCAAACTCGGCACCCTCAACTTATTTTTTAGGGCTTTTTCAGCCTTTAAAAATATAGAAAATTACTAAAAATTATGAAAATTAGTTTTGTAAACTTTAATTATTTTTAAAGTTATCTAATTATTTTCTATAAATTTATTTCTTAATAACTTTAACATTTTTTTAATATTATTAACAAATGTTATACCTAATGTATTTTATAAAAATAGACTTTAAGTACTAGTTTAAAAAATTAAATTATTATTGGTCTATATGTTATCTTTAATTATAAAATTAAAAACTTTTATATATTTTTCTTTTATTGAACTAATATATATATATATATATATATATATATATATAATATATATATATATATATATATATATATATATATATAATATATATGATTTCATTAACTAACTTTATTTATTTATAAAAACCCCCAAATTCTTATTGAAACCCTAGTTCACGTTTAATCGTTAATCTTATTAAACTTAATCTTGTAACATATACGTTTAGGTATCTTGTAAATAAATTTGTTAGAACATCGTTTATATCTTATTATCATCCTATATATATACATCAAGTGAGTTTTCGTGCCCCTCTTCTATTATTTCACACCTTTTTGGGGTGAAACATGTTAACTTATCAACTTACACTTGTAAACACTTTGATACTTGTAAACGCACATGTAATTAATCTTTACTTTTTGTCATGCTTATTTGTATCATTGTGAGTTTTATATATTATACATTATATGTTGACAATCATTAACTATTGCTAGCCTAGAGACGTCATAGATCTATGGGCCTGACAAGCCTATTTGGTGCTAAAGCCGAAGTTATTGCTGGCACCTGATGACGTATGCTTGTTTATACCAAGTACACTTAGCTAATCGTTATACTTGTAAATGTTATTCTTCATCAAGGTTTGATTGTAGCTATATGTTATCTATGAACTTGCATAATTCATAACCATTGACATGGATTGCTACTTGTAATCTTTATATATATATATATATATATATATATATATATATATGTGTGTGTGTGTGTGTGTATATATGTGTGTGTGTGTATATATATATGTATGTATGCTTAACAGATAGAAAGTCAACAACTTTCATAGTTGATCCTTATTTTTAACATGTTTCGGGAATGCACAAGGTTGATGATTATCTTTGAAGCATACTTAAACCTAGCATTTGGATCTAGGAAAATAAATAAAATATCCTGAAACTTAGATGTTGAACTTTTGTTTACTTTTTTTGTTAAGACTTTTGGATGTAACGTTTATTGAAACTTATGATAATCATATTTATATTTAATGATAGCGTTATGTGGCTGTGAACAATCTTAACTCTCACATCTCGATGATTCCGCCGTTAAGGTTAGGTTGTGACAGATTGGTATTAGAGCCCATAACTATAGGGATTTAGGTTATTAGAAATGATGACCTAGACTATAGTGATGTATGAACGTCATAAGAAAAATCTTTATGATCTTTTAAATATATATTATTGCATGCTACATAATGCTACCTATTTAGGAATGCCTCCTAATGTGCAACTTGATGCCTTTAGTTAGGATTGCCTTGTAATTAAGAACTTGGTTGCCTTGTCTCCCTTAAAACTTATTCGTAATCCTTTATTCCCCCGACGAATGAAATCTCTTAAACTTATTCTCGACGACATGTGGGATCGTACGCTTTATATCGAAAGGTCCAAAGCTTTAGACTTTATGTCTAATCTATGAAAATCTCATCAAGGTTTTAATTCCATGAGCCTAAAGAAATATTGTGTGACTCATAGACACCTGTATTCTGAATTTCCTGGCAAAAAGCCTTCGGGCTAAGATAAGTATTTCGCATAAATTATGTGGGACTAGTTATGCTTACCTGGGAATTTCTGGGATGAGTGATAAACTATAGTCAATATACACAAGTTTCTAAGGCAGTTGGAGTTAACTCACCTTGACGTATCAACGATTCCAAATGGTAATGTGTTACCAAATGGAATCATTCCATGTCTGTTTTACAAGTCTTGAATAATCTTTGTTTGATTTTATTATCTTTACCTCCAAATTTCTGTGACTAACTTAATTTGTATCCAGCATGTCTCGTCACCATGGAAAACGTGGAAGCTCCGGCCGCAAATTAGCCGCCATGATTATCCATCAAATGTCTCTTGTCGTTCTGACTATGGTTCTCGAACTGAATAGCACCTTGATGACCAACGCTAGCAACAATAACAATGGCAATGGGCAAGGGGGAAATAGTGCAAATCAAGGACGTAGCAATCAAACCTGCACGTTCAAGCACTTTTGCTCTTGCAAACCCACTAGCTTTAGCGGAAAGAAAGGAGCCACTAGACTTCTCAAGTGGTTCGAAAGCATGGAAAACACTTTCATTAACTGTGAGTGTCATGAGGCGCTCAAAGTTCGTTATGCCACGAGTATGCTTCAACAAAGTGCACTTACGTGGTGGAATAGTGAGAAAAGGAACCATGGTACTGATGCTTTGTTGGCACTAACTTGAGGATGAGTTCAAGAACATTGCTATCTAAAAGTTCTGCCCGAGAAGCGAGTTGCAAGAGTTGGAGGAGGAGTTTTGGAATCTCAAGCAAGATGGTGGAGACCATTTGGCCTATTCAACTAAGCATCACGAGTTGAGCATCCTGTTGCCCCCACATGGTTGACACTGTTCCCCAAAACATCAAGAACATTGCTATCAAGGGGGTGTTACCTCAAATACACGATGCCGTTGTAGGAAGTAGACCCACAAATTTGGAAGATGCCATTACCATCAACTCTCAACTTACCAAAAACCATATTCGAGCGGGCACTTTGTCTGTCAAAGGTGCTAAAAGGGCTAAAAAGGCGGTTCCTGAAGCAGCTAAGGAGAGTAAGAATAAACCATCTTACAATAACAAAAAACGCAAGTTCACACAGGCTCGAAACTTTGTTGTGCCTGCACCCAAAGGACCACATAGGCAACCCTACCTATTGCACAAGCACCTGTTGCTAGGGCCTATGCTGGCCCTCTACCTTTGTGCAATGTCTGTAGGTACCATCATGCGGGAAACACCTCGTGTTGCATCTGTACACTATGTGGTAAGTATGGACACTTGGTGGCTACTTGTCACCGTGCACCAAACAATGTCGTGATGGTTGCTAATCATGCTTGCTACAATTATGGGGAACATGGTCATTTTCGCCCACAATGCCCTCGTCTTGTGGGTAATGTTCTACAAGCCTGAGGATGTGCTTTCAACATAAATGCAAATCAAGCACAAGCCAACAATGATGTGGTGAACGATATATCAAATCCAACCCTAACTTTATGATCTAAGTCTTTTTTGTTGCTTACATGTACTGTTAAATATCTTTAAACATGAATAGATATGTTTCTTATTAATTCTTATGCCTACGTTCTGTTTGATTCTAGAGCTGATAAGAGTTTTGTCTCGTTAGAGTTTGAGCCTATACTTGCTAAGCCACATACGAAATTAGATAGACCTCTAACCGTTAAAGTTGTTGATGGAGAATCTATCACCGTTGATATTGTCATTCGTGATTGCACTTTGAGTCTAAATGAACATGATTTCTTTATCGACCTTATTCCTATGAAACTTGGAAGCTTTGACGTTATCATTGGCATGGATTAGTTAGAAAATATCATGTTGAAATTATTTGTTTTCAAAAGTGCACTCACATTCCTTTGCCTTCAGGGGATACATTGAAGTATTTAGTGAAAATCCTCCAAGGGACTCAAACTCATGTCGTGTACTCAAGCCCGAAAATGCTTAAGCAAGAATTATATGGATTTCTTGGCCTACGTGGTCAACACGAAAGTCAAAGGGAAAGACCTTGAGCACGTCCCAATTGTACGAGACTTTCCTGAAGTATTTCCTCATAACCTTAGTGGCTTTCCTGAAGTATTTCCCTTTTTTTCTATTCGTCTCTGAGCTACCTCACAATGGCTGACCTTGCTCACAGAAATGATCCTAACTTTTTCATGCAGCTACACAGACAACACAATCAGGTTGCTCTATTATGCTCTGACAAAGATCCTCATTTCTCAGAGGTTTGCCGTTTCTTGTCTTTGTCTCACTACTTCACCTCCCTAACCATTGATCCTCCTCTATATGAGGATCACTTGCTTGAATTCTGGAAGACCTACCAAGAGGTCATTATGGATGGGGAGAAGGCACTGTCTACCACAGTGCAGGGGAGAACAATCTTCATCACTCCGGTCATCATCAACCGACATCTTCAGCTGGATGATGAAGAAGGTGAAGTGTTCTTCCCAAAGGAAGCGGTTAATCATTCCTTCGAGCAGATGGGCTATGAAGGAGATTTCTCTGTAAAGACCTTCAGGAAAGGGAAGGTCTCATCCCAGTGGAAATACCTGCTCCATGTGGTTATCCACAGCTTATCAAACAAGCATGGTGGATGGGACCAGATTCCTGAGGATCTCTCCTTTATAGTTCATGAAATGATTCAGGGGGTCCAGTTCAGGTATTCACAAATTGTTTATACTAATTTACTTGCAAACTTAGACTCCTTAGAATACTACATGTTTCCTAGATATGTTCAACACATTCTCAACTATGAACTGGGCTCACAGTTGAGGGAAACAAGTAATATTCTTAAATTGGGACAGATGAAGCCCGGCATCTTTAAAATTATGAAGAAGCCAACTGTAGGCTTCTCAGGGGTAGAAACAGCCCTAGTCTCAAAAATGTTAGAGCTCATTGCTCAAGGTGACAACCTAGCAGTCCAAGCTAGTGTTGAACCCACACCTACTGCTCTCCAACCCTCTACACAACCTCAAATATCCATCACCTACCAAAGAAAATCCAAACGAACCCCTGCTCAGACTATTCAGTCTGTGGAGGCCCCCATATACTCACCAATATAGGAAGAAGTGGATACTGGAGCTCCCACTTCTCCTGAGGAGCAGACCACTCCCATTGTTTCAAGAATCAGTGATGAGGTTCCTCATGCTCACACTGATGAGCTCACTAGCCCAACAGCCTTAAGCCTTCACTCTGAGTCTCAACACTCAAGTGAACAACCTTCAGGGGACAACTACCATCCCCAGCCTTTGGATCTCAACCAACCAATTCCCAACCTATCCTTCTATACTGATGAAGACTTAGGATTCGGTGTGTACCATGAGTCTCTCTTCTCATCCCCTACTCAAAGAGAGACGAGTACCCCTGACTCTCCTCAGTCTATCCCCATTAGTCACCTATTACTGAGGTGGACACTTCTGAACTAGTTCCGGATGTCCATATGGAAGAGGCTCTCACTTTTGAAAGTGATTACATCATTCCGACCTCAACCATGGCAACTCTGCCCTCTGGCATCTCAACTGAGGCTGCCAGTGAGCAGAGGAAAACCAGCAGCCAAGAAACTCAAGCTGGTGGTGAGCGAGAGGATTTTGGTCCAATCATCTTATCCCCCAGTGATTCTTCTGATGAAGATGAGGGGAACTTGAGACTAAAGGTGCAGAAATTGTCAAAAATATGCACCTATTTAGTCTCTAAGGTCAGCCACTTGGAATCTCAGGTGACTACCTTACAAAACAGGGTCAATGATCAGCAACTTCAGATTTCATATTTGAAGGAAAAACTAGCTGAGAGACCTTTAAGGAGAGCTCAACCAGGAACACAAGAACCTGTGGAAGTGACTGATTTATCCTCCAGCTCACCTATGCATATGGGTGATGCTACCAAAAAGGGGGAGAAAGTTATCACAACCACAACACCTGGGAGTTCTTCAAAGAGAATGGACATAGAGGACTCACCATCCTCACTTGCTGTTGTGCATTCTCAGCAACTTCCTCAAACTCACATTAATGTGGACTCTATAGACTCTATCATCAGGAGTCTCTTTGAGGAAGGTATACCAAGGGCTGTCTCATCTCCACCACATGGAACTGGCAACTACATCATCAGATGGAGGTATGATGATGACAGAAGAGCCCTCATACTTCACAGAGTTCAAGGCCAACAAGAAGTCTTTCAGTTCCAAAGCCTGAGCTTCTATGAAGGACTGGATTTAGTCAACATGCCACTTGTCAATCCAAGCAAATCTAGACAAGCTGACAGGCTGGCTCAAAGAATCCAAGACAGGATCCTTGCAGAGTTCTCTCTAAGAAGGAGACTTAGGCAATCAGGCAATGTTATTGGTCAACTGGATGTTGAGGTGGACCCTAAGATTAGTTTCATAGGGGAAACCTTGGCTGAAGGCCCAGTGGCAGAATCTGAGACCCTTGTCTCACCATCAACAACTACTGTAGAGGTCCAAACTCCATCTGAGACACCTGCTGGTGAAGGTGTTTCTCAGCCTCTCTCTGGCCAGAGCATGGAAGCTACACCAAGCAATGAAGGCCAAGCCTTAATCCACCCTGAGTCACAAAGGTCTGTTGGTGACAAAGGGAAAAGGATAATGACTCCTGAGGAAATTGAGAAAGAGAGAGAGAGGGGAAAAGGAGGCTAAGGGGAGAAAGTTCTTCTTGGTCATCTAAATTCATGCAAGCTGCAATGAGGGCTGGCCCCAGACCAAATACTAAAGATGATGAGTTAAGGGCAGTCAGGATTACCTATTTACAGACCAGGAACTATGATGTTGATGAAATCATCTCCCTCCCCTTAGAAGAGTTGAATGAACTGGCTGACATGAAAGTGTCAAGAGAGATAAAGGAGAAAGAGGATGCAAGGTTACTTCTCCAATTCAAAGAGGAGAAGAGACAGAAAAGACTTTACAAGCATACTCCCACTCTCTCTCCAGTTCAAGAAAGTCCTGCACAGGAAGATGTGGCTCCATAAGAACCTCAGGTAGATAAAGAAGAGGATAGAATCAAAATGATAAACTACCTGAGTGCCACAGGCTTCTATCAGGCAAATGCACTTCTTCCCCTGTCCTATGACTTCATTGAGTTCGAGTACTTAAAGCAACTTGAGCTTGAGCTAGTCAAAGAAAGAAAAACAACCAAAAGGAAGCTAAGGGAAGAAGCTGCAAAGTCAAGAGCCATCAATCAAAAGAATGCAAAGAAGTCTGCTGATAGACAAAGAATGATGAGCTTCTTGAAGTCATATGGATTCTCCGGAAGGAGACTTGGTCCCATGTCTCTATCTACAATGGATGAGCATATAAGGGTGATCAAGCAGAAGATTAAAAGTGGTGAATTGATTGACTTGCACTCTCTTCCAAGTCAAGTCCCACCTGAAGTGGAGGTCAAGTTTGAACAACCAGAGACACCTGAACCAGAACCTCCAGCTGAGCCTCAGCAAACTTCATTTCTGATCCAAGACAGGGTCAAACTCCCTCTCCTTCTGAACCTATGAGGGAGGAACACCCAACTGAGAAAGACACTGATGATCAACATGGTGCTGCAGACCAGTCTTCTCAGTTAAAGACATTAAAGAGGAAGAAGAAAATGGCTTCTAAACCAAAGACTAAAAAGAAGAAGCCAAAGTCATCTACCTCTACATCCCAGGCTGAATCAGATCAACCTGAGGAAGTGCATGATGAGGCAACCCAATCAACTCCTATGCTAGTGGCTCCTCTAGCAACTGAGACACCTATCTTGTCCTGGACTTATTCTACCAATCCAGAAAGATGGCATGTTGTCAGAGATCAAGGTGTTGAGAATGTCTACTCCTGGCAAGACATAATCAACTTACCTCTGCATGATCTCTTTGAAATGAGAAGATACTATGAGAGTCTTGATGATCCTAACCACCAAATGAAGAAAGGAATGGTCTTGATTGTACTGAAGACTACCAACATCTGAATATCTTCTAAGTGTTTTGGTAGCATCAGCCTAGGGGGAATTTGTAAGGATTCCTTAAGTCTGATGCAATCCAAAACATCCAAAGTGTCTCAGCAACATGCACTAAGTACTGAAGTGAAGAATGCTTCGGAAGTTTTACACAATACATTAGAAAACATTCTAAGTGTAAAATCTTCCGAAGTCAAGACCAATATCTTCCGAAGCCAAACATGAAGTCTTCCGAAGCTTCAAGAGACAAAGTCTTCCGAAGCTTCACCCTATGAAGACAGATTTCTTCCGAAGACTTTTAGTACACATGCTTTATTGATGTACTATTCCATAAAGCACCTTTTCCGCAGCGTCTCTGATAAGTCACCAACTTACAAGAGTTGGTGAAAAGGTCCATGCTTTTGGTAACTGTACATTGAGGTCTTGAGTCTGAAACTTTCCACTTTATGTACTTTATCCTTTTTGTAATGTATAAGGATGTGAGCTATGGCATGTCATAGTCACAAGGTCAAAAGGCAGATGTGCCTTTTGATTCTACAATTGATTTTGTTAGTGTCTAGTCAATTGTATCCAGCTGGCTTTCATAGTATAGCCGCTGTAGGTTGTAGTATAAGTATTTCAAGTTTCTTGTATCTTAATATACTTTGTAACACTTGTAAAAGAACTTGAGAAAGCAATATACTGCATCCTTGAAAACCATATTCTCCTGTTCTGTCTCTTGCTTTACTTGTGTTCTTTGTATCACTTTTGGTTAACCCAGTTTACTATTTGATTAGAGTTTAGATAATCTCCTCATTGTGTTGTTGTGTTGTAATTGTGTTCAAACCCTTAAACGATCCTGCAGTTTCCTTTGTATCCAACCTCAGACAGAATGATATACTGGCAAAGTTAGATATCAACGATTTCATTCTGAAGCTAAGAGAGGAAGAGTTGATGATGAAGTACTGGGCCCAAAAGTCTTTATATGATCAGAATCCATCACTGTACAACTCAACTCCACAAGCCAAAACGTCTGGTGCACCACTTCAAACAACATTTGTGTCGAGTTCAGCTACTCCATCTCAAGCTAATACTTCAGGATCTGACACGTCAGGGTCGTCATGTACCCAATACAAAGCACCTGAATCCAATGCTACAAAACTGAAGACCGAGAATCTCGGGAATGTGTCAGTAGAGCTAGCAAAGGAGCATATGGATCTCTTAGCAGCTGTTGTTCACTCCTATGACGGACTAGTAGCTGGGAAAATTAGAAAATGCCATTTGGCAGATGAGGACTACAAGCAGGTAGACGAGACAGAGCTGGAGAGAATGGACATTATGTGGGCCTTAGCAAGTGCTGTCCAGAGAGCTAAGAAGTTTGTCAAGAAGACCGGACAGAACTTGATTACCACTAAGGACACAACTTTTGGTTTTGACAAGACTAAAGTTACCTGCTTCAACTGTGGGGAAAAGAGACACTTCAAACGTGAATGTGTGAAGCCCAAGAAGACAGGAAATGGGATCCATTCTCATCTTTCAATCGTCAGGATAAACCCACGAGTAGTCCTACTTTGTCAAGCAAGGATCCTAGGGCCTTGACCGCACAGGATGATGAAGGACAAGATTGGAGCTTTTAGTTTGTGTCTCTGGGAGAATCCAACATTGCTAATGTTGAGGATTTAGATGACGACTCAGCAAGCGAAGGTGATATTGCAGTGGAACTCGCGATGTCAAATATTGAAGAAACTGCAACTGTGGTTGATCACCTGCCTGAAGAAGGGACAAGTTCAACAAGTTCAAAATAACCAGAACCAGAAAAGTTAGACTCTGCTTTGATGGCTGATTCAACTACACTCTCTCAGGTAAGTACTACAGATCAATTATTTAATAATCATGCTTGTGTTGAATGTAATAAATTATGGAAAGCATTGATTTTAAATTTGCTAGGTTATCAGATCATAATGATAGCTTAGTAAAGGACTTGCAATTGTACATAGAAGCAAATAGAATTTTAAAACAAAATGAGCACAGTTATAAAGAAAAACTAGAACTTTTGAATAAACAACTTAGGAAAACCGAAGTTGTGGATTTTAACAAAGCTAATGACAATAAGTTCTACTTAAACTCCCTAGAAGAAACTAAGAAACAAAAGGCAGTTTTGGAGGTCGAAGTAAATTCATTAAAATAAAAACTGCACAGTTGGACCAGTTCTTCTCACATTGTCCAACATTTAGTGAGAGAACGCAACAACGGGGAGGGTTTGGGTTACAAAGTGGTACCCCCACCACATGAGACCTTGTTGAATACAAAAAGTAAACCAATAATAACAGCCCAATCAAGGATCATGTGGTGTCCACTCCTCTTGTAAGTTATCCAGACTCCACATGTAAACCAAATGAATTTGGAACTAAACAAAAGGAGGCCACTTCTAAATCAAAAGGTAAGATGCCTATTGTGAATCTGGATGAACAATTGAAAAGGTTAATATAAAGTTAGGTTCAACCACGTCTAATTCTAAACGTAAAAAGCCCATACATGTTAACCAAACACGTGCATCATGTCCATGTCCAGGTAAACAAAAGAGTAAAGATGTTAACAAGGATCAAACAATTAATTTTATTAAACAAGTTAAAACATCGAAACAAGAAGTGTCTAAACCCAAACTGAATAAAGTCACACGTGTGTCATACACTTCTCCACAGAAATAGGTACTCTATCATGTCAAAAGTAGATCATGCTATAACTGTGAAAAGTATGGCCATCGCATCTACTTGTCCTTATTATCAGACTCCAAGGCAGAAAATTGAACTTTATGACACTAAACCTAGCTCTTCAAAAAGGAGATCCATGACTCCACCAAAAAGGGTTAGTGAACCTAAAGTTCAACCCATTAGCCAGTCGTCTGTTTACCACAAACATGCCTTACACAAAGCTAGCTTATGGAAAGAAAAGTCTATATGAATGTCTGGTAATAAGAACAAGAAGACGAATGATCTTCCCTCACCCTCTAATGGACAATGGGAGGAATTTATGACGTGTGATGCCTCTAGGACACCCAAGCCGGTTAAGGCTTGGGTCCCTCATGTTAACTAATGTTTTCAATTGAATGTTCAGGGTGTTTGCTACAGTGCTGAAACAAACACTTGGATTGTAGATAGCGGAGCATCCAGACACTTGACTGGGAACCGAGCACTCCTGTCAAACGTCAAACAAATAAAAGGAGGTCATGTTTCATTTGCTAGAAACAAAGGAGGTTATATCATAGCTCAAGGGGAAGTGGGGAATCAGAAAGTGAAGTTTGACAAGGTAACTATGTTCAACAACTTCAAAATAATTTGTTTTCTGTCTCCCAAATTATGACAAAGGGTTTAAGTAGTATTCGACAATAAGAAGTGCTATGTCCTGAAAAAGGACTATGTGATCCCGGAGGACCAAGTCTTAATGTCAGCCTCAAGATATAATGACCTTTATGTCTTGGACCTTTTTAAGGCCTCCACAACAGATCATCAAGTTCAATGCTTCTTGTCTAAAGCTACTAAGAAGGATTCTATCTCCTGGCATAGGAGAATGGGGCACATCAATCCACGGATGATGAATCACCTGATCCAAAATGATCTAGTACGAGGAGTAAATGTCAAAAACTTCCAACTACCAGATTTTTGTGTCGCCTGCAAAAAAGGCAAACAGACTAAGAAGTCTCATAAGGAAAAGAAAGTTCATTCCATAGAACTGCCTATTAAGCTTCTTCACATGGATCTGTTTGGTCCAGTCAGTACAAGGAGCATCGCAGGCGACTTGTACTACTATGTAGTTACAGATGACTACTCAAGATTCTCTTGGGTAATGTTTCTAAAATCTAAATCTGAGACATTTGATTCATTCAAAGAGTTAGTAACTATGTTAGAATCTCTTTACAAGCTAAAGGTAAGATAAGACTGCTCAGACAATGGAACAAAGTTCAAGAATCAATGGATGGAGGCATTCTGCAAAGAAAAGAGAATTGTACAACAGTTCACATCTACCTACACTCCACAGATGAACGGGGTTGCTGAAAGGAAGAACAGAAGCTTAATAGAGACTGCCAGGACGATGCTAGTAGACTCGAAACTGCCTATCCAATTCTAGAACGAGACAGTTGCAAATGCATGCTACACTTTGAATCGAGTCTTGGTGGTTAAAAGACATGGAAAAACGTGTTACGAGTTGCTAAAACGACGTAAACCTAATCTGGAGTACCTCGAACCGTTTGGAGCACCATGTACGTTGTTGAAGAAAAGTCAACAAGGAAAGTTTAGCGAGAAGGCTGAAGAGGGAATCTTTCTAGGATACAACATACCGAATAAGAGAGTTTACAATAACTCAACGGGTCAAGTAGAAGTGTGGTGTAACGTGGATGTTCAAAGATACACTACCCCTCCTGCTGGAAAAAGACCCGCATTCTTTTTCGACTATGATGGATTCTTCAAGTCCTTCAACATTCATCTCTCCACTTCTGACGATGAGTTAGCAACCAAAATCATGTATGATGTCTTAAACACACCAACACAAGACTCTACAACATCTGGTTCACAAGGTGCATTGCCTAGTCAATCAGGGGAACACTCGAGGTAAGTGACTCCTCCTTTGACGATGAAGCCGTGGAGAATGATTAGAACGATTAGGAGGAACTGGTTCCTACTACTGCAAGTCCACAAGCATCTGACGTTGATGCCTTTGAGTCTTCGAAACCTCACACTCCTACTGCCTCAGATACGGAACCAAACGTTCATAATCTTGATTATGAGATAGATGTTCCCACTACTCCTGGATCACGCCTCAATGTCTATCATCCTCTGGACAATGTCATTGGGGATGTCAGATCAGGAGTTCAGATAAGAATCAGCTATATTCAGCAGATTATGCCTTAGTAATGGAAGAGGGATACCTTCACGATGGAGCATATCGTTGTTTTGTGTCTCAGTTTGAGCCAAAATACGTTAGTGAAGCCCTAAATGATGAGGCATGGGTGAGTGCCATGCAAGAAGAAGTTCTTCAGTTCAAGAAGTTAGGTGTATGAACACTGGTGGATAGACCTAAAGGTGCTAAGGTCATTGGCACCAAATGGGTCTTGAAATGCAAGAAAGATGACCAAGGGGTCATAATCAGAAACAAGGCTTGACTTGTAGTTCAAGGATTTCGACAAGTCGAGGGAATTGATTACAATGAATTATTTGCACCTGTGGCGAGAATGGAAGCCATTCGTATCTTCCTAGCCTATGCCTCTTACATGAAAATTAAAGTCTATCAACTGGATGTAAAGAGTGCATTTCTTCATGGTGAAATCCGGGAACAGTGTATGTCAGTCAACCTGAAGGATTTGAGGATCCATATCATCGGGACAGAGTTTACAAATTGAATAAGGCTCTCTACGGGCTTCACCAAGCCCTGAGAGCATGGTATGAAAAACTCTCAACTCACCTTGTGAAACATGGATTTCGCAGAGGTGTAATTGACTGTACACTGTTCATCAAAGAAAAGGATGGTGATCTACTACTTGTTCAGATTTATGTTGATAACATAATCTTCGGTTCCAAGAACAAAGACTTATGTAAAGAATTTGAAGCAGTAATGAAGGCAGAATTCGAAATGAGTGCAATGGGAGAGATGAAGTTCTTTCTCGGGTTATAGGTGGATCAAACACCAAAGGGGATATTCTACATCAGACCAAGTATGTAGGGGATATACTCAGTCGGTTTGACATGGAGAATGCTTCCGCAGCTGGGACTCCACTTGCTACAAACCATGATGTAGCACCCAACGAGAATGGTGATCTGGTTGATGCCACCATGTACCAAGGAATGATCTGATCCCTCATGTATCTCATAGCCTCACGACTGATATTATGTACGCGACATGTCTATGTTCCAGATATCAGGCGAAACCGAAAGTGAACCATCTTATTAGGTTAAAAGGATATTTTGGTATCTGAAGGGTACACCAACACTAGGATTGTGGTATCCTCATAATGATGACTTTGAGCTTACGGCGTATAGTGACTTGGATTATGGCGGTTGCAAAATGAACTACAAGTCCACGTCAGTAGGATGTCAATTCTTTGGGAGGAGATTAGTGACTTGGCAATGTAAGAAGCAGACCTCGTTGTTCTGTCAACCTATGAAGCCGAATATGTTGCTGCTGCAAGTTGCTGTTCACAAATCATCTGGATTCAATAGCAAAGCTAGACTACAGTTTACAATTCTCTAATACTCCTATATTTGTTGATAATTCTGCTGCAATAGCAGTAAATAAAAATCCGGTCCAACATCCTAAAACCAAACACATCGGGATTAAATATCATTTTATACGTGATTGCTTTGAAAAACATTTAATCGATGTGGTTAAAATTAATACGGATTTTCAATGCCCTGACCTCTACACAAAAGCCATTGATAAACCACATTTTCTATATCTATTAGAGGTCAAGGGCGTTAAAAAGAAAAGTGATGTGATTTCCGACGATGACAGTACTCAGTCCGACAAGTAGATTTTATTTTAGTTTTAAATTTTTTTATTTTCTTATATTTAATTTTATTTCTTCGCCTATTAAAATCCTAAAAACGCAAAACTTTTACGGTTTTAGAATTGTAGGGGGAGAATAGGTTAAGTTAGTATTTAATTACAAAAAACGAGGGAGGAGGACAGGCTAGCTGATAGAAATGAGATCGTATATGTGATATCGATTCAATGACTATGGAAAATGATAGTACACAGGAACAAAGCATTTGGTACTTTAAAAGATTTAAATTGAATTAGATGCGAAATTCAAAGTATAAGTCTAAGAAGTCTGAGCAATATAACAGGAAAAATGATAGTAAAACTAGCTATTACTAAGGTAACACGGAGAAAGTAGACCTAGAGGTTGCTAGACCATTAGATGATGTGTCGGTAGATTCAACACAATAGATAAGTAGACCTTATTGGTGATTCCAAGTTCAAACTAAGTTGTTCAACTAGCTGTGGGTTATCAACTTATCCCTGGTTAACATAATCATTTATTTCCATCAGGAGTGACAAGCAAAATAAACGACATAAATGTGTGCGGATGACCATAATATGAGCAAAGCACATGATGAAAAATGCAAAAAGCAATCAAGCTAATAAACTATGTTGTTGGTGCGATCTATGCAAAAAGAATAAAATTGCTCAAACAAGAAGATAGGTTGTGTGCCTCTCTGCTATGCGGTGGCGCTGACCTGAGGATAAGCATAACCTAGATATTCTAGAATTCATTGTTGTTTGCCGCCTCTCTGCTGTGAGCGTGGCACTGACTTGAGGCTTGGCTTCTATTTGAAAGCTCTAAGAATAGTTTCTTCTTGTCAAAATACCCGTAGATCGCTCAAAAATCTCCTGAGAAATGTTGATTACCATATAAGAGTGGGATCCACAAATGCTTGTTGAAATAATTAAACTTAAACCATCACCAATCTGTGTCAAAAGTCTGTGTATGGATTTAAGTGGACAATTATACTGACAATCATCGTGGTGGCAATTCTTGAAAGTCCAAATCAATGTGTGTATCTTAAAGTACTAGTATGATTTCCTGAACTTGCTAATGACTCTCGATGAAAACAAGAATCTAGCATCAAAAGATTTTGGTAACATGTCCTGAATGATTTGAAATACCTGTATGATTCCATAATGAATCGTACGAGCTATGGTCATAATAACTTGAAGTAGCCTGTTCTAGAAATAAATCTGTTAGATATCTATCTCAGGATTTCCACCTCACACAAAACTTACAAAAATATGTTTTACTTATGTTTTTCAGTTCTAGTAGTTTCATTTGTTTAATTTTGTCAATTTAGTTGTTTAAAGTCGGACTACGTATTGGAATTATGTCTGGGATCTAATCACTAAAAATGGCCACATCTGAGGTGACCAAAACAGGTTCTCAATGTTAAATAAAATCCACGTCTAAGGTGATCAAATGTTTCCAAAGTTAAAACGATCATGTCTGAGATGATCAAACGCTTGTGAAGTTTTATCAATAGTTAAAAGGCGCTTAGTGTTAAATGGTCATAAAGTCAAAATCATAAAGATGAACCATTCGCACGACAGGACCATAAGTATGGACTAGCCGTACGAATGGGCCATACGAATAAGCCCAATCGCACGACTAAGCCACACGTATGGCCCAGACGTGCGATTGGATCATCAGCATGGGTAACTTCATGCGATTGGATCATTAGAATGAACCAATCACACAAATGGAAGCAACGAACGAGGTTGTCGCACGACTGAAACCCAATCGCACGACTGATGATGAACGATTGAGTCAGTCGCACGACTGAGCCTTAATCGCAGGAACTAGCTGTGCGATTAGGTCTAATCGCACGACTGAAGGAAACCCTAGTATAAATAGAGGGGAAGTCGGTCGCAAACCCTATTTGTTAGGATCGTGTACTGGACGAATACTAACAGATTTACGCATATATTGAATCAAATAGTGCGAAATCCTATTTGACTGGCGATCCAATCACTGAGAACGCACGTAGAATCAATTAAAGATTGAATCTAAATGTTAAGAACGATTAGTAATCGATCTACTGCGATATATGAAGTTGGAACAGGTTGCTAGAGGTCTCTGGACGGCTAGGGTACGTCTGGTTATCGAAATATTCAAAGCGTCCATCTTTTCCACGATTTAAGTGGTATTTATAGGTTAGGGTTTCTCAATCGTGCGACTGGACCATTTGCATGATTCAGTCGTGCGATAGAGTCATGCGGTTGATCCATTCGCATGACTGAGTGTTCAGTCATGCGACTGAGTCAATCTCATGTTACAATCATGTGACTGATCCAGTCTCCTGGTCATTCATACGACTGGTTTATTAGCATGAAGTTGTTCATGCGTATGGTCCATTAGCATGGGCCAATCGCATGAGAACTTCACATGATTAAGTTTGAATATGTTTCATAATCATTAATTTATTTAGATCTTATTCAAACAACCACAACCTATATAGTTAATTCAATATGCGTTATTACATACCAACCAATGAAATATTCATATTTATAAGCACAACCACATATTGTATTTCATTAGGTACAAGTACAATTACATATGTGTAAGACAATAAAGACATATACATTAAGTTCAGAAACTAGGGACACATGTATCTACAAACTCCCCCTTGGACCTAGGTTCATCTAATGTCTGACATCCTTCATGATTCCTCAAACTTCTAGTACTTCTCTTCTCTAGTGACTCCGGCATGTATCTCAAAAGCGAAACAGAGTCTTATCACGTTTTGAAATTGTAGAGCTTGTACAATATCTTGAGAGTCATAGAATAGTGGCCACTTGTATAATGTATAGACATCATCTGTAGACAAGTTTGTAAGCCACATTGGGTCAAACACCCCGATGGTTTCCATTACACCATTCTTTTTCAAAACTATGACTGCCTCTCCTGTCCTCCAATCATAGTACCACCATTTGAAGTGTGGAGTGAAGTCCTGTGGTATTTCCCGTAGAGAGATCTTAGACATTATGCACGGAGGACTCTACTTCAGCACTATTTTTGGTTTTTCCAGTAATGGCATCAATCTCAGACTGTCTGATATACCTCGTTGGCTGTTGAGGTTTGAAGTTGACCCATCTAGTGTGGTACTCTTTTTTTAGAGCTGCTTCAAACCAACCTGACATTTTGCGTGGGTCAGTGTATAGCAATTTCAGCTTTGCTAACTGGTTAAGCTCAAATCCAAGAAGAGTCTTCAGGTCATATGGGAACCTGAAGTACTAAATCCCTTTCTCACGTTTAACTGCATAAACGTTGAGATCTTCAAAATATGCCCATGCTATGATTTTTCCCGACACCTTGTGATGTTTCTTCATTTTGTATAGCTTGGTGTAGACATTTGACATTGAGGCACTACGTTGGGCTTTTATTTCTTCAAAATGCAGCCCACCCAGTCTTTTTGATATGACTTCAGCTTCCGAGGCTTGGGCGTTTTCTTCTTTCTCTTCAGACTCTTCTTCCATTTTATCCAGAGTCTCAAAAGTTTCACTGAAAAGATTGTCGCCCAGATTGAGAACGATATTACCCTCAAAGTCAGTGTACTCTGGATAGTTTTGGTTCGTGATATCTTTAATCTCGATCTCATCAACTTTGTTGAGCTCGTCATCACTTTCCATATGGACTGTTGGAGCATCTTTCACGATCTCATCTGGATTGAGTCGGAATATTTTAGCAAGTTGCTCGTCGGTGAGATCATGAATTATCTCTTCTTCTTAAGGAGTGTAATTCACTGATCTTTTGACTATACCCTACAGATCAAGAATCATCGTGAGCTAAGTCTTGATCTGTTGGAGGGGAGCAACATCATATTCATCTCTTTGATAGTTTGGATCTGCTTGATTTAAAACATGTAACACATCAACCAGTAGTCAACAATCAAAGCAGTAAACATCAACAATAAATATAAACATTAATTACATTAATTTGATGCAAGATTCAAATACACATGATTTAAATAACATAAACAACTAAGCATTACTCTTGTGTTGTATCATGTGCTCCTCTGCTGACGGGGCTGATATGGAGGCACCTTGGTCTTGAGCTCTCTTGGTCCTTTTTTCACTTGCAGATGTGGCACCCGCAGCAGAAGTGTCATCATCTCCATCATCATCATCATCATCATCAACATCATTACCAGCATCAGTATCCTCCCCTTGATCATCACCATCATCGTCATCATCATCGTCATCATCATCGCTATCATCATCATCAACATCATCTCCATCTCCTTCTCTGATCTTTAAGGGCTCATCCTTTGATCCTTTGAGCCTCAGCATGATGGTCTTGTTGGTCGCCTTCAACTCCTCTATCCGTTTTGCTATTGGACATGTTGCTCTTGGAGTTGGGACATCTCTGAGCTCTGAGCAGCCATTTGCTATGCCTACTGCTCTATCAGCTGTGCCTGTTAAGATATCTACAGAGATTGTGCAGCAGTAAGTTCTACTAGCTGAAGAATCTGGGCAGTCTTCTCGTCATCGGCGGCCATCAGCTTTAGCACCATACGGTTAAGTGTCGAGAGCTGTTCCTCTACCCTACTAGGAGGTAGAGAGGATCTAGATGGGAAGGACGGGTATGATGACGGTTCAGCTTGGTGGCTAGTGGTGGTGGTGGTGGCAGTGGTGAAGATTGGGGGAGGTAAAGATAAAGGTGGTGGTGGATGAGTTGTAGTGGAGGTGGATTGTATATGGGTAAGTAGTGGAGTGGGTGTGGTAGTGGTGTGGGAGGTGGTAGATATGGTGGTGGATGGGATGGTGGTAGTGGTGGTAGGTGGAGTGGTGGTAGTAGGAGGAGTAGTGGAAGTGGTGGTAGTAGTGGTGGTGGTGATGAATGTCATCCTCCTCCTCCTCTTCTTCTTCAAACCATGGGGCTGAGCCATCCTTTTCTTCCTCGAGCCCCTCGAGGTGGATGCTCCCCCTGGAACGCTGCTAGGCTGATTGGGAGCATAAGTAGGATCAGTTCCAGCCTCCCCACACTCGCCAGGGCGTCCTCCAACCTCCTGAATACATCGGTCAGTGGCAACCACCCTACTCCCCACAGTCCGAGTCAAGGGCTCCTCGTCTGTCTCCTCCTCCTCATCAAGACGAAAGTCCTGATGGAACCCTGCAGCCTCTGTTCCACCTTGGGTGGATGCTGGAGATGCTATATCAGCAGTGGGGGTCCTCAGTTGAGGGGGCCCAACATCTCCATCATCACCGCTGTCATCGTCGTCGGAGTCATCATCAGGGAGCTCCAGTTGCTCCAAATCCGAATCACTGTCTGCGTGGCGCCATTTACGCCTCCCTGGCACACACGTAGTCCGCTTGGCCAGATGGCCGATGAGTCTCTTCACCGGGGTTGACCTGCTTTCCCTGGTAAACCTTCATACGACCTAGTGTGTGTCGTCCATAATCTCCAATTCCACAGCGTCGTGGCTCCCTTGGGCAGGGTGGGTAGCTTCTTATCAAAAATCATCTGGAGAAACCTAGGGTACATGCAGAAACCCACTTTGCCCTTCGCCTCCAGATTCTCTATCAAGTAAGAGAAAATCATGCTAGAAAAGCTGAAAGGGTGTTCAGTACCAGTGCCACACGGCATTTTGATCTGGTCTGAAAGATCATCAAACCTACCCCTTCGCAACGCCAAGCACTTGAGATGATATCTGCCAAGTACTTGTACTGGGGACACAGGTTGCTCTTGTTAAGCACCCCTGCATTAATATCCCCAGCTGTACTTTATCCTCAAGAAGCACCCTCTCAGCATCAATGGGTGAAGTCTGGTGGGGTGGGCTGTATCATCACCCAACCCAAGTACATGCCGAATGTCCTCAACAGTGATCTCAATATCCATCCTAAAGATAGAACTCCTGATGCCGTACGGCTCATGAGAGCGGTAAACCGATGCCCCCTCCCAGAAGCCTGCTGAATAGACCTGTAGGGAGTGCATGTGTGTAGATATCGCCTTGTAGATCCTGGATCGCTTGAGGAAAGCGATGATCCCCGCAATCTCTGTACCATTCCGAGTCGTAGAATCTAAATGAGCACATATGTTGTGCTTGGGGTTGATGGGCCATCTGTCAGCCATCAATTTGTAACACAAGACACATAGACATTAGCTAACCACACGACACAAAAAGTTCTAATAACTTGGTTGAATTCATTCTGGTTCATTCATGCGATTGAACCATGCGACTGTATTACTTGGTTGATCTGGAATGCGACTGGGTTCAGTCGAGTGAGTGAGCAGGCAACTGAGTTCAATCGGTTGACAGAGCCTGCGATTGGTTCAGTCGGCCGACTGAGCTCATTCGTATGATCATTCGGCAGATTGAGCCATTCGACCAGCTCAATCATGCGATTGGAGTTCATCTGCTGTCTAGTCGCATGACCACTGTTCGGTCGACTGAGATTCGAAAATGAACCAATTTTTTGAAATAGACGTGTCGAGTAAGGTTCTTTAGACTCTCATTCCTTATACTAAAAACTAATACCCTTTATTTCAACATTTTACTTGGTTTAGTTAGGTATTAGTCCATTTAAGGTCTCGGGTCTTGTTAGGGGCAATTCTTGATTTTGAGTCTAATCGAAGGAATTTTTGGCATGTTCATACCGTATTTTACCGTATAAACACCAACGATGTTAGAATATGAGTATATGCAAGCAATTTTGGTCAGAGGAAATTTTGGCAGAGTAACGGTAGGTTGTCCGATTTTAGGGCGTTGAGGGTGATGAGTTGAATGCAATCGACTGTGGTCCACTTATACTGAATCTGATTTCAATCGGCCGACTGGACCCATTCGTTCGGTTCATTCGGAAGAATGAACCTCCATCGTGCGATTGGCTCAGTCGATCACATTCAGTCAGCCAACCGGATTTCAGTCAGGCGACTAACTCATTCACAGGTTCCATTCGGTCGATGGCTCTTCTGATAAGCCATTCGGGTGAATGGTTCATACTCATGTGCCATTCGGTTGTTTAGTGCATGAGTATGGTCCATTCGTACAGCTGGTCCATACTCATGGTCCAGTCGTGCGATTGGATCATACTCATGATTTTGACTTTATGACCATTTCTTACTTAAACCCCTTTTTAACTTTTTAATAAACTTTATGAGACTTTGATCATCTCAGACATGATCATTTTAACTTGAAAAACTTTTGACCACCTCAGACGTGATCCTTTTAAACAGTTTGTCACCTCAGACGTGATCCTTTTAAACAGTTTGTCACCTCAGACGTGACTGATTTTACCTTTGAAAACATGTGTGGTCACCTCAGACGTGACCCTTTTAGATGATTAAATACCCTATTGGATTTCATGGCGTAGTCCGATATCAAACAAACTGAATTTAACTAAATTTAAAAAAATAAAGACTTAAACTGAAATTCAAAACTAAAACTTGTTTTTGACGTTTTGTGTGAGGTGTAAATCCTAAGATAGAAATCTAATGGATTCGTTCCGGAATAGGCAGCTTCAATTTATTTTGACCATAAATGGACCAATTCAATTTTGAATTATACAGGCAATCAAATCATTTGGGACATGTTATCAACACCTTTTGATGCTCATCTTGTTTTTCATCATCTAGAGTCGTTAGCAATTTAGGAAATCATACTAGTACTATTAGATCCCACATTGATTTGGACTTTCAAGAATTGTAGCCACGATGATTGTTAGTATACTGGTCCTCTTAAATCCATACACAGACTTTTTGACACATATTGGTGATAGTTTAAGGTTTGATTATTTCAACAAGCATTTATGGATCCCAACTTATATGGTAATCAACATTTCTCAGGAGATTTTTGAGCGTCTCAGGGTAGTTTTCAAGAAGAAACTATTCTTAGAACTTTCAGAGAGAAGCCCAGCCTCAAGTCAGTGCCATCGCACAACAGAGAGGCGGCAAACAACAATGAATTCTACAATATATAGGTTATACTTATCCTCAGTTCAGTGCCACCGCACAACAGAGAGACACATAACCTATCTTCTTGTTTGAGCAATTTTAATCTTTTTGCACAGTTCTCACCAATAACATAGGTTATTAGTTTTGATTTCTTTTGCTCATACTTTGGTCTTACGCTCACATTTGTGGCGTTTATTCTGCTTGTCACCCCTTATTGGAATTTTGTTGATTGTGTTAACCAGGGATAAGATGTTAACCCACAGCTTGTTGAACAACTTAGTTTGTTCTTGAGATTACCAACAAGGTCTAATCATCTATTATGTTGAATCTACCAACATATCATCTATGGTCTAACAACCTCTAGGTCTACTTTCTTTGTATTACCTTAGTAGTAGCTAGTTTTACTATCATTTTTCCTTTTATATTGCTTAGACTACACAAACTTATACTTTGAACTTCACATCTTATTTTATTTAAACTTTTAAAGTCCCAAGTGGTTTGTACGTGTGTACTATCATTTTCCAAAGTCATTGAATCGGTATCACGGATACTATCTAGTTTCTATCAGCTAGCCTCTCCTCCTCCCTCGTGTTTTTATTAATGTTACTAACTGACCTATTCTCCTCCTAAAATTCTAAAACCTTAACCGATTTATGATTTTTAGGATTTTAATAGGCGACAAAATAACATCAATTTAATTTGACTACTTAAAATAAAATAGATAAATAAATAAATAAAAAACGAAAATTAAAAGAAAATTTGACTATCTCATCGGACTACACATGTTCATCATCAGGAATTACATCACTTTTCTTTAGAACGTCATTGACCTCTAAAAATATAGAAAACGTGGTTTAACAAAAGCCTTTGTATAGAGGTCAGCGCGTTAAAAATCAGTATTTATTTTAATCACATCGATTAGGTTCTTTTCAAAGCAATCACGTATAAAGTGATATTTTATGCCGATGTGTTTGGTCTTAGGATGTCGGACCGGATTTTAGTTACTACAATCGAAGCAGAGTTATCAACAAAAATAGGAGTAGAAGAGAATTCAAACCGTAGTCCCGTATTTGTTGTTGAGTCCATATGATTTGTGAACAGCAACTTGCAGCAACAATGTATTCGGCTTCACAGGTTGACAAAGCAACCGAGGTCTGCTTCTTACACTGCCAGGTCACTAATCTCCTCCCAAATAATTGACATTCCGGTGATGTTGATTTGTAGTTCATCTTGCAGCCACTGTAATCCGAGTCACTATACGCTGTCAGCTTGAAGTCATCGTCATGAGGATACCACAACCCAAGTGTTGGAGTACCCTTTAGATAACGAAAGATCCTTTTGACCCCTATCAGATGGTTAACTTTTGGCTTTGCCTGATATCTTGAACATAAACATGTTGCGTACATGATAGCAGGTCTTGAGGCAGTGAGGTACATGAGAGATCCAATCATTCCTCGATACATGGTGACATCGACCAGATCACCATTCTCGTCGGGTGCTATATCATGGTTTGTAGCAAGTGAAGTCCCAGCTGCGGAAGCATTCTCCATGTCAAAACAACTGAGGATATCTCCTACATACTTGGTTTGATGTAGGAAAATCCCTTTTGGTGTTTGATCAACCTATAACCCGAGAAAGAATTTCATCTCTCCCATGGCACTCATTTCAAACTCAGCCTTCATTACTGCTTCAAACTCTTTACATAGATCTTCGTTTTTTGAACCGAAGATTATGTCATTGACATAGATTTAGACAGGCAGTAAATCTCCATCCTTTTATTTTATGAACAATGTACAATCAATGACCCCTCTGCGAAAACCGTGTTTCACAAGGTGAGTTGAGAGTTTCTCATACCAGGCTCTGGGTTCTTGATGAAGCCCATATAAAGCCTTGTCGAGTTTGTAAACTCTATCCCGATGATATGGATCCTTAAATCCCTCGGGTTGACTGACGTACACTATCTCTCTGATTTCACCATGAAGGAATGCACTTTTCACATCAAGTTGATAAACTTTAATCTTCATGTATGATGCATAGGCAAGGAAGATATGGATTGCTTCCATTCTTGCCACGGGTGCAAACACTTCATTGTAGTCAATGCCCTCAACTTGTCAAAATCCTTGAACAACAAGTCGAGCCTTGTTTCTGATGATCACGCCTTGATCATCTTTCTTTCATTTCAAGCCCATTTTGTGCCAATGACCTTAGCACCTTTAGGTCTATCCACCAGAGTCCATACACCTACTTCTTGAACTGAAGAAGTTCTTCTTGTATGGCACTCACCCATGCCTTATCATTCAGGGCTTCACTAACATACCTTGGCTCAAACAGAGACACAAAGCAATGATATGCACCATCATGAAGATAACCTTTTTCCATCACCGAGGCATAACCAGCTGAATACAACTGATTCCTAGTCTGAACTCCTGATCTCACATCTCCAATGACATTATCCAATGGATGATAGACATTTAGGCGTGATCTAGGAGTGGTTGGAACAACTACCTCAGAATCAAGATTATGAACATTCGGTTTAGTATCTGAGGTAGTAGGAGTCTGAGGTTCCGAAGGCGCACAGGCATCAATGTCAGATGCTTGTGGACTTCCTGTAGGAGGAACCTGTTGCTCCTGTTGTTATGATCAGTCTCCATAGCTTCTTCATCAGAGGAAGAGTCACTATCTTCAATGCTCCCCCTGAGTTGTTAGATGAATCACCTTGTAGTCCAGATGATGTAGATTCCTGAGATGGTGTGTTTAGAACATCATACATCCTCTTTGTTGCTAACTCATCATCAGAATTGGAGAGTGGTATGTTGAAGGACTTGAAGAATCCATCATAGTCGAAAAAGAAGGCGGGTCCTTTTCCAGAAGGTGGTGTGGTGTATCTCTGAACATCAACCTTACACCGCACTTCTACCTGACCCGTAGAGTTGTTGTATACCCTCTTGTTCGGTATGTTGTAGGGTGCACGGAGCGCCAAATGGCTCAAAATACTCTAGATTGGGTTTACGTCGTTGTAGTAACTCGTAACACGTCTTTCCATGGCGTTTAACTACCAGAACCCGATTTAACGTATAACACGCATTCACAACTGCTTCATTCCAGAATTGGATAGACAGTTTTGAGTCTGCTAGCATCGTCCGTGCTGTCTCTATCAAGCTGCGATTCTTCGTTTCACCAACGTTGTTCATCTGAGGAGTGTAGGCAGAAGTGAACTGATGCACAATTCCCTTTTCCTTGCAGTAAGCCTCCATCCATTGAATTTTGAACTCGGTTCGTTTGTCTGAGTGCACCTGACGTACCTTCAACTTATATAGAGACTCCAGAGTTGTTACCAACTCCTTGAATGACTCAAATGTTTTTGATTTGGATTTTAGAAACATCACCCAAGTAATCTTGAGTAGCCATCAGTAACTACATAGTAGTACAAGTCTCCTGTGATGCTTCTTGTACTGACTGGACCAAACAGATCCATGTGAAGAAGTTCAACAGGAAGTTTGATAGAATGAACTTTCTTTTCCTTATGAGACTTCTTCGTCTGTTTTCTCTTCTTGCACGCAACAGGGAAAACCGGAAGTTGGAAGTTTTTGACGTTAACTCCTCTCACTAGATCATTTTCGATCAAGTGATTCATCTTCTGTGGATTAATGTGTCCCATTCCCCTATGCCAGGACATTGATTCCTTCTCAGTAGATTTTGACAAGAAGCACTGAACTTCATGATCCGTTGTGGAGGCCTTTGATAGATCCAAGACATAAAGGTCCTTATATCTTGAGGCAGACATTAATACTTGATCCTCCAGGATGACATAGTCCTTTTTCAGGACATAGCACTTCTTGTTGTCAAATACTACCTTAAAGTCTTTATCACAAATTTGAGAAACAGAAAGCAAGTTATTTTGAAGTTGTTGAACGTAGTTTACCTTGTCAAACTTCACTTTCTGATTACCTACTTTCCCTTGAGCTGTGATGTACCCACCTTTTTTTCCTGTAAATGAAACGTGACCTCCTTTTATCTGTTTGACATTTGATAAGAGATCCCTGTTCCCTGTCATGTGCCTGGATGCTCCGCTGTCTATAATCCACGTGTTGGTTTCAGCACTATAGCAAACACCCTGCACATTCAGTTTGAAAACATAAGTTCAGGTTAGGGACCCAATCCTTCACTGGCTTGGGTTTCCTAGAGGCATCACACATCATAAATGTAACCCATTGACCATTTGAGGGTGAGGGAAGCTCAGATGTCTTCTTGTTCTCATTATCAGACAATGAGGTTGATTTCTCCTTCCATAAGCCAGCTTTGTGTAAGGCCTGTTTGTGATAAATAGACGACTGACTAATTTGTTGAACTTTAGGTTCACTATCTCTTTTAGGTGGCATCACTGAGTTCCTCTTAAAAGAGCTAGGTTTTTGTTCAGGAAGTTCAACTTTCCTCCTCGGTGTCTGATAGTAAGGACAATTAGACGTAATGTGTCCATACTCTCCACAGCTGTAGCATTATTTGCTTTCGACTTTACGATTTAACTGTTTTTGTGGAGATGTATGTGACACCCGGGTGACCTTACTCTGTTTGGGTGTTGACTCTGCTTGTTTAGATGTTTGTCTGGTTTAACAAAGTTAATTGCTTTAACATTTTTAACATCTTTTTCCTTTCTATTTTCTGGACTTTGACATGATGCACGTGATGGTTAACGTTACTGGTCTTTATAGGTTCGGATTTGATAGTTGTTGAACCAGACTTTACACTAACCTTTTCAAACTCTTTGTCCAGATTAATGCAAGGCATTTTACCTTTTTCCTATAAAGTGGTCTCCTTTTGTTTAGTACCAGATTCATTTGATGAACATGTGGAATCTGGATCATTTACAAGAGGAGTGGATACCACATGATCCTTGATTGGATTAGTATTAATTGGTTTACTTTAGTGTTCATCAAGGTTTCATGTGGTGGTGGAACCACTTTATAACCCAAACCCTCCCCATTATTACGTTCTCTCATTAGTGTTGGACTATGTGTGAAGAACAAGTCCAACTATGCAGTTTTTGTTTTAGGGAATTAACTTCTACTTCTAAAACTGCCTTTTGTTTCTTAGTGTCCTCTAGGGAGTTTAGATAGTACCTAATGTCATTAGTTTGGTTAAAGGCTACAACTTCTGTTTCTCTAAGCTGTTTGTTCAACAGGTGTATCTTTTCTTTGTAACTATGCTCACTTTGTTTTAACACTCTGTTAGCTTTAGTGCACAGTTCCAAGTCCTTTACTAAGTTATCATTATGATCTAATAACCTAGAAAATTTTAAATCAATGCTTTCCCTAATTTATTACAGTCAGAACAAGCATGATTATTAAAAAGTTGTTCAGTAGTACTTACCTGAGCGGGTTCTGACGAATCAACCATCAATGCAGAATCTGGTGTTTCTGAGGCTGGTGATTCTGATGTTATCGCGGTTTTCCCTTCTTCAGGCAGGTAGTTGACCACTGGTGCAGTTTCTTCTGAGTTTGACATCGCGAGTTCGACCACAATATCTCCTTCACTAGCAGAGTCATCATCTATATCCTCCACACTAGCGATATTAGATTCTCCCGGTGAGACAAACCGAAAGCTCCGGTCCTGTCCTTCATCATCATGAGCAGTCAAGGATTGGGATCCTTGCTTGATGAAGTAGGACTGCTAGTGGGTTATCATGACGATTGAAGGAGGAGAAAGGATTCCTATTGCCAGTCTTCTTTGGCTTCACGCACTGCCTTTTGAAGTGCCCTTTCTCGCCGCAGTTGAAGCAAGTTACCTTGTTTTTATCAAAGCCGAAGGTAGTGTCCTTAGATGCAATAAAATTTTGTCCGGTCTTTTTGACAAACTTCTTAGCTCTCCAGACAGCACTAGCTAAGGCCCACATTATGTCCATTCGCTCCAGCTCTGTCTCATCCACTTGCTCATAATCCTCATCTGCCAAATGGAAGTTCCCAATTTTACCAGCAATTAGTCCATCATAGGAATGTACTACCACAGCTAACAGATCCATGTGCTCTTTGGCTACTTCAACTGTCACATTGTTGAAGTTCTCGGTCTTCAGCTTTGCTTCATTTGCTTCAGGTGCAATGTATTGGGTACCAGACGAACCTGATGTTTCTGACCCTGAAGTAGAGGCTGGTGAAGGACCAGACGAGCTTGATACAAAAGCTGTCTGAAGAGGTGCTGCAGATGTTTTGGTTTGAGGAGTCGCGTTGTACAGTGCAGGATTCTGATCATAAGTAGAATTTTGAGCTCTGTACTTCATCCTCGGTTCTTCTTCTCTCAGTTTCAGAATGAAGTCATTGATATCTAACTTCGTTAGCATACCATTCTATCTAAGATTGGAGATAAATGAAACCCATTTCTCTGGTAGCCCATCTGCAAAGTTGGACACTTTGTCCTCTATTGACGTCGATACTCCATGAGTGTGCATCTCACTCATCAAGTGGTAAAACCTATCGATAACATCATCTAGGCTTTCTATCCCATCGAGGAGAAGTTGTCAAACTCCTTCTTTAAAGCCTTAGCCTTTATGGCCTTCAATGATGTGTTTCCATCATACCTTTTCTCCAATGCATACTGTAGTTTCTTTGCTTGTGTATATTCCGAGAATTGATGGAAAATATCCTTCGGAATTGACTGTGTAAGCAAAGCATAAACTTTCTTTTCGGCATTGTATTTGACCTTTTTTCCATCAGTCATGCCACCAAGTGTGAGTTTGATACCATCAACTCCTACCGGCATGTTGTTACCTCATCTTCATAGACTCCCACAGATTGGGATTTACTCCATTTAAGTAGATCTCGGAACATTGCTTCCATTGTGGGTATTCGTCTAAAGTGATTAGCTTTGGGGGCTTGTTATGATTCCCTACTTCATTCGCCAGTAGCAGTAAGTTTTGTATACGTGAGTCTCTCCCTGCTGTGAATGCTGAGTATTGGTCTTCCATTGCTATTAACTTTAACTTTAAACCAAACTGTTGTATTAGTGCGAATGAAGGTGTGCAACTGGGCTATTTGGGGGATTGACCTATGCGGATGGTTCAATCGTACGACTGAACTAATGCGGATGACTCAGTCGGGCGAATGAACTAATACGGTTGAACAATACGAATAGACTTCTCAGTCGTACGAATGGAAGTACGAATGAGTCCAATCGTGCGTATGGGGGATGCGTATGAACTCAGTCGTGCGATTGAGTCAATCGTGCGACTGGGCCTGCTGGATTTCAAAAATACGTAGGTTTAAGGTGTTTGAACGCAAAACACGAATTTCTTGCTAATCCTAATTGCCGTATGCCAGAAAAAACTTAACTTTACGATCATGAGACGTCTACAACCCGATTTGACACAAAAGATTGTGTTTTTAAGTGTAAAAACACAATTTTTATATCAAAACGATTGAATCACACGTAAATCTAGAGCCAAAGCTCTGATACCACTTGTCAGGATCGTGTATTGGACGAATACTAACAGATTTACGCGTATACAAAATCAAATAGTGCGGAATCCTATTTGACTGGCGATCCAATCAGTGAGAACGCACGTAGAATCAATTAAAGATTGAATCTAAACGTTAAGAACAATTAGCAATCGATCTACTGCAATCTATGAAGTTGGAACAGGTTGCTAGAGGTCTCTGGACGGCTAGGGTACGTCTGGTTATCGAAATATTCAAAGTGACCAGTTTTTCCACGATTTAAGGGGTATTTATAGGTTAGGGTTTCTCAATCGTGCGACTGGACCATTTGCATGGTTCAATCGTGCGATTGAGTCATGCGGCTGATCCATTCGCACGACTGAGTGTTTAGTCGTGCGACTGAGTCAATCTCATGTTACAATCATGCGACTGATCCAATCTCCTGGTTCATTCGTATGACTGGTTCATTAGCATGAAGTTGTTCATGCGTATGGTCCATTAGCATGGGCCAATCGCATGAGAATTTCACATGATTAAGTTTAAATATGTTTCATAATCATTAATTTATTTAGATCTTATTCAAACAACCACAACCTGTATAGTTAATTCAGTATGCGTTATTACATACCAACCAATGAAATATTCAACATTATAAGCACAACCACATATTGTATTTCATTAGGTACCCGTACAATTACATATGTGTAAGACAATAAAGACATATTATATTAAGTTCAGAACTAGGGACACATGTATCTGCACTATTCACCCCCAATCGCTCATTTCTTCGCACGACTTACCGATACTCTGCCAAATCTCATCTGATTGTTCTTGGACTGTGATTATTACGTTCTAATGATTTCTAGTGACTCTACAGGTAATGTGCAGCTATTTATAGTCAAATATTCAATCGATTCATCCTCAAAAGATCGAAATTGTGCCCTAAAACTTAACCAAGACTAGTATGACTAATAACCTGGTAAAACTGTGTAAAATGTTAAAATAAAAGTTATTAGGTGCTATGTTAGGTGTTTGCAAGTCTAATGAGCCATACCACGAAGTCTAACACTACGAATTGCGCAAAATTGAATTTGAATGAACCAACAGCCTGTCATGCGAATGGTTGCTCTGATGAACTTCAATCGCACGACTGAGCCGGGTGAATACCTCCGTCGTGCGACTGAGTTGGGCGAATGGCACAATCGCACAACTGAAACATGCAAATAAGTTCAGTCGCACGACTGGTTCAACCGCTTGGTAGAGCATATGACTAAGCACAGTCGCATGACTCAGTCGTACGTATGAGCTAAACCTCAGTCGCATAGTTCATTCGCATGACAGAACAGACAAATTCTAGTTAAGAAATTCAAACGGTTACTCTTTCACTCACACTAACATTTATCCATTGTGTGTAATAGATGGCGAGTCGTTGGACCATGAGCACGAAGCACAACATATGTGCTCACCTGGATTTGACTTCCAGGAATGTTGTAGACGTTTCGGGCATCATTACATTTCTATGACGATTTAGGATATTTCATGCCATCTCCACACCGTGCACACCATACCGATCCCTTCACCAGGCATTCTGGGAAGGCGCGGTTGTTGATAGGACCGCAGAGCCCTATTGCATCAGGAGCTCTATCTTCGGTCATGCCATAGAGATCACAGAGGAGGATCTCCCGACAGTATTAGAGTTTAGAAATGATGCTGACTGCCCGACCCGCTTGCACCCACTGACAGTGCGCGACTGCTTTCTACGAGCCAAGTACTCGGCGGACATCACCGCAGGTGTGCTCAACAAGAGCAACATGTGCCCCAACTCAAGTACTTGGTACATGTGCTGCTTAAGTGCATTGCCTCCCAGAAAGGAGGCTTCGATGAGCTGTCTGAACAGATACAGAACGCCTATGTGGCGTTGGTGCTGAACCACCCTTCAGTTTCTCCCGGATGATCTTCACCTACTTGGTGGAGAACATCGAGGTGAAGGGGAAGGAGGGATTCTGTATGTATCCTCACTTTATGCAGATGATCATTGATCAGAAGCTCCCTCAGCTACCTAAGAAGAAGGAGGATGCTATAGTACTTGAGGTGATGGATGCCACCACATTAGGTCGGATGAAGGTATACAGGGGGAAGCAGGTTATGCCCCCTGTGAGGAGATTGTTCGGGCACCTGGCCCAAGAGGACTACGTAGCACCCGCCAGGAGGAAGTGGCACCACGAGGACAGTGATTCTGATACAAAGTAGATTGTACTCCCCACCAATGACTCAGGGGATGATGACAGTGGTGATGGTGGAGACACAAGCCCCACTCCATCTAGGGCCACCACTACTGATATTACACCTCCACCACCTACTCATGGAGATGCTGACATAGCTGGTTTCCATCAGGATTTTAGGCCTGATGAGGAGGAGGAGAGTGATGATGAGCCGTTGACCAGAACGGTGGGCAGCAGGGTGGTTGCCACCGAACATGGGATAGAGGCGGTTGGAGGATGCCAAGTTGCGTCTGGGGAGACTAATAAAGATCCTACCTATACCCTAGACCAGCTCAGCTTCCCAGGGGGAGCATCCTCCTCGAGGGGTTCGAGGAAGAAGAGGATGGCTCAGCCCCATGGGATGAAGCCGAAAAGACGGAGGTTCACGCTGATTCCTACCTCTACCACCACTGCCACCATATCTACCACCACCACTCACCCACCCACTACCACAGCTACCACCACCACTACTACCACCTCACCCACTATCAGTACCACAGCCACTCCACCACCTATCTACACTACTTCCACCACCACTACAGCCTACCCATCACCACCCACACATATACCACCACCCATATTCACCACAGCCACCACCACTACCACCAGCCACCAGCCCGGACCCTCATCCCACCAGCCATTCACTACAGGATCCTCCCTACCTTTTGTTGGGGTAGAGGATCAGCTGGCAGCACTAAACAGGATGTTGTTGAAGCTGTGGGCTGCTGACAAGGATAGAGCTGCACAGATCAGACAGCTTGTGGAGCAGAACGCTGCCCAAGTACAACAGATCGCTCAGCAGGCCCAGCTAATAGAGGATCAGGCTTAGTAGATGGCTGCTCAAAGTCAAGAGATTGCCCAACTCAAGAGCATAGAGTTGTATCCACTAAGAAGATTGAGGAGTTGGAGGATGCCAAAAGGACCATCATGCTCAAACTCAAAGGCACAAAGGATGAGCCTCTGAAGATATGTGAGGGTGATGATGATGGTGATGACGATGATGATGAGGATGATGATGAAGAGATGATGATGAGAATGAAACATAGGGAGCAGATAATAAAGGTGCATGAGATGAAGGAGTTGATGAAGACGAAGGTGATACATCTACATCGGGTGCCACACAAGCAAGAGAGAGGCGGACCAAGAAAAATCAAGATCAGGGTGCCTCAACATCAGCCCCGACTGCAGAAGAGCATATGATTCAGGACAAACGTAATGATTAGCTATTTATGTAATTAAATCATGTGTAATTGAATCATGTATTAAACTTGTGTACATAATGTTTATATTTATTTAATGTTTACTGTCTTGATTGTTGACTAATGGTTGATGTGTTTTATATGTTTAAATCAAGCAAATCATTCATCTCAGCAAGATGAGTACGATGTTGCTCCCTTTCAGCAGATCAAGTCTCAACTCACAATGATACTTGATCTGCAAGGGATCGTTAGGAGGTCTGTGAGTTACACTCCTAAAGAAGGAGAAATAATTCACGACCTTACTGATGAGCAACTGGCTGAGATGTTCCGACTGAATCCAGATGAGCTTGTGAAGGATGCTCCTACTGTTGACATGGATAGTGACGATGAGCTTAACAATGTGGATGAGATTGAGATTGAAGACGTCATAGCACAAAATTATCCAGAGTATGCTAACAACGAGGGAAATGTAGTCCCCAATCTGGGTGACACGCTTGTTAGTGATACATTTGAAACACTAGATAAGATGGAGCAGGAGTCGGAGAAGAATAAGAATCAAGCCCAAGCCTCGGACGCCGATGTGAACATCAAAAAGGCTGAATGGGCGGCATGTTTTGCAGATATCAGAGCCCAACGCAGTGCTCCAAAGCCTAGTACCTACACCAAACTTTACAAAGTAAAAAAGCATCTGAAGGTGTCAAGAAAAATCATAACATGGGCATATTTTGATGATCTAAATGTTTATTCTATCAAGAGAGAGAATGGAATCGAGTACTTCAGATTCCCACACGATCTGAAGACTCTACCCGATTTTGAGCTCAACCAGCTCGCCAAACTGAAGCTGTTATATGCTAACCCAAGAAAGATGTCAGGCTGGTTTAAAGCTACTTTGAAAAGAGAGTACCACACCAGGTGGGTCAACTTCAAACCTCAACAACCAACAAGGTATATCAGATGATCTGAAGTTGATGCCATTACTGGAAAGCCATAGATTATGCTGAAGTGGAGTCCTCCGCGCACAATGTCGAGAATCCCTCTAAGGGAAATGCCTCAGGACTTCACTCCACACTTTAAGTGGTGGTACTATGACTTGAGAACAGGTGAGGGGGTCATAGTTCTAAATAGAAATGGAAATATGGAAACTATCAGGGTATTTGACTCGATGTGACTAACTAACTTGTCTTCTGACGATGTCTACACTTTATACAAGTGGCCACTGTTCTATGACGTGCAAGACATTATACAAGCCCTCCAGTTCCAAAACGTGATAAGACTCTGCTTTGCATTCGAAATACATGCAGGAGTTACAAGGGAGGAAAAGTACAAGAAATATGAAGAGCTGATGAAGAATGTTAGACAATAGAGTAAACTAGGTCCAAGGGGGAGTTTGTAGATACATATGTACCTAGTTTATGAGCTTAATGTAAAATGTCTTTCATGTCTTACATATATGTAACATAATGGGTTTAATGAAATACAATGTGTGGTTCATGCTTATAATGTTTAATATTTCATTGATTATTGTGTGTTAACGCTTATTGAACTAACTATATAGGTTTGTGGTTGTTTACATAGATCTTAGTCAATATGGATTGCGAAACATGCTTAAACTTAACCGTGTGAAGTTCTCATGCGAATGGACTATGCTAATGGACCATACGCATGAAGACTTCATGCTAATGAACCAGTCGCACGACTGAACTAGGAGACTGGATCAGTCGCACGACTGTAACATGAGATTGACTCAGTCGCACGACTGAATCTTCAGTCGTGCGGATGGATCAACCGCATGCTTCAATCGCACGACTGAACCATACTAATGGTTCAGTCACACGAATGAGAAACCCTAACCTATATTACCACTTAATTAGTGGAAAAACATAACAATTCGAATACCTGTGCACTAAATCGTACCCTAGCCGTCCAGAGACCCTAGAACACATGTTCCAACTTCACAGATCTCACAGATTCATTTTGCAATAGTTCTTATCATTTAGATTCATTCGAAGATCGATTCTACATGCTTTCTCACTGATTGGATCGCCAATCAAATAGGATTCCGCACTATTTGAGTTGGTATACACGTAAATCAGTAAGTACTTCGTCCATACACGGTCCCTAACAAGCGACCATATAACCACCAAAATCCTTCGACATTTTGACCCCAAACCGTTCCAATTTAAGTAGAGAACACGTTTTGAACTTGAATGCACATTTTAATTGCGTTTAAACGCTGATTACAAACTCAATCAATTGAATAACCGAAACCTATTAATCATAAGAGCCGTTCAAACATTAAGAGCTAATAGTAATCAAACTAATTCAACCTAATCGAACGTCTATCTATCTCTAAACGTATACTACTTCCAATTTCACCTGAAACACACACAAATATCATACTCGATTCTCTCCATCACCGCGACCTACAACCCTATCAAAACCTATTTCCTGAACAATTTAAACAAAAATTAATAAGGGGCTTTGAATTAAGAACGTCATCTGAAGCTATCACGAGTTTAGTTTGATTATCATTAACAATTGTTCATCAATCGCGCAACCTCGGTCGCGACTGTTCTTCGTCTTGTTCATCATCAAACCATCTTCATTCGGGTATATTGAACATATGTACATACTCGAAATTACATGGGGAATCAAAGCCCCAAGTTTATTTCTGTAATCATTATAGATCTAATCTTCAATTTGGATCAAAATCAAACTAGGGTTCTTATGATTTGGGGATTTTACTTGGTTTATGTTTTTATGAATTAAAAACCATGACTTTCCACGGGTACTGCCCTGGTCTATATTGATTACATACTCACATTTCCAGCATGAGGTCCCGGGTTTGAACCCGACACCCTCAACTTATTTTTAGGACTTTTTCAGCCTTTAAAAAAATATAGAAAATTACTAAAAAAATTATAAAAATCAGTTTTATAAACTTTAATTATTTTTAAAGTTATCTAATTTTTCTGTAAATTTATTTCTTTAAAAACATTAACATTTTTTTAATATTATTTCACAAATGTTATACCTAATGTATTTTACAAAAATAGACTTTAAATAATAGTTTAAATCATTAAATTATTATTGGTCTATATGTTATCTTTAGTTACAGAATTATAAAATTTATATACATTTCGTAATTAAATTTCATAAATTATTATAAAGGATTTAATTCCTTTAAAATTGCCTAAATGGTATTTTTCTTTTATTGGACTAATATATATATATATGATTTCATTAACTAACTTTATTTATTTAAAAAACCCCCAAATTCTTATCGAAACTCTAGTTCACGTTTAATCTTTAATATTATTAATCTTAATCATGTTATATATACATTTAGGTATCTTGTAAAAGAATTCATTGGAACATCGTTTATATCTTATTATCATCCTATATATATACATCAAGTGATTTTTCATGCCCCTCGTTTATTATTCCACACTTTTTTGAGGTGAAATATGTTAACTTATCAATTTAAATTTGTAAACACTTTGGTACTTGTAAACGCACATGCAATTCATCTTTACTTTTTGTCTTGGTTATTTTTATTATTTTAAGTTTTATATGATATACATTATATGTTGACGACCATTAACTATTGCTAGCCTAACGACGTCATAAATCTATGGGCCTGACAAGCCTATTTTGTGCTAAAGCCGAGGTTATTGCCGGCTCCTGATGACATATGCTGGTTCATCATAGGAACCAAGTACACTTAGCTAATTGTTATACTTGTAAATGTTATTCTTGGTCAAGGTTTTATTGTAGCCATATGTTATCAATGAACTTGTATATTCATAACCATTGACAGGAATTGCTACTTGTAATCTTTTATATATATATATATACATATATATAATATATATATATATATATGTATATATATGTATCTATATATATATATATGTATATATATATATATATGTATATATATATATATGTATATATATATATGTATATATATATGTATATATATAATATATATGTATATGCTTAACCCATGGAGACTTACCAACTTTCATAGTTGGCCCTTTATTTTTAACATGTTTTAGGAAATGCACAAGTTCATGACTATCTTGAATCATGCTTACACCTAGAATTTGGACTTAGGAAAATAAATAAAATATCCTAAAACTTGGATGTTGAACTTTTGTTTACTTTGTTTCGTTAAGACTTTTGGATGTAATATTTATTTAAACTTATGATAATCATATTTATATTTAATGGTAGCATTATGTGGCTGTGAACAATCTTAACCCTCACATCTCGATGATTCCGCCATTAAGGTTGGGGTGTGACATCTGCAAAGATGAAGATGGAGAAGGAAAGTGATCAAGTTCAGCTTTGTTCAAAAACGAATGCTCTTAAGAAGAAGAAAATGGATTGTGTAATGTGTGGGAGTACCTCTCATCTTGCTAAGGATTGTCCTTACAATCCAAAAGGTATTGTCCATATGACCAACAAGAGACTTCTAAGAGTTTCAAGAAGAATCAAGCTTTGAAAGGAAAAACTTTTCCTCTCGGAAGCTCCAAAATAAAGATGAAGACAAGTGGAAAATTGCCTTTGGAAAAAAATTTGATCTCGGAAGAAAAGTCTACTTCCAAAGTACTAAAGCCTGCAACAGTGTTAGCAAGATCTTCCGAAGGTCCAATCATCAAAACTTCCAAAGTCAGTAAAACTTCTAAAGTATTGAAGGTCAAGTCTAAGCTTCCAAAGGTCGTGTGAAAGACCAGAAAGACCAAGTGACTAAAAGTTCTCCATCAACATCAACAAATGATCCTCAAAACATGAGTATTGGATCAATTACTGTTGCATTGTCTTCAACTTCTTTTGATAAGCCCAAGACCAATTAGGCTTGGGTTTCCAAATGTAACTAACCATCTCTTTTGTGCGCGAACAACTCAAGACATACAAAAATGTATGAATCATTGATATTGGCTGTTCTAGGCACATGACATGCAATAGGTCACTACTCTAGAAATTTAAAAAGATTGATGGAGGATTAGTTGCTTTTGGTGGAGATGCTGGAGGTTACATTACACAAAGGGGCAAGGTCACAAATGGTAAGCTCAGCATTGAGAAGGTAAACTTTGTCAAGGAGCTTGGATACAATCTTCTGAGTGTTTCTAAATTTTGTGATCAGAGTCATAACATGCTCTTTACTGAGTATGAGTGCAATGTTCTCAAGCCTGGGGTGGTCCTTCCTCATGAGCATATCTTGCTCAGAGCCCCGAGGAAAGGAAACATGTACAAGACAGACTTGCAAGAAACATCTCCATCAAGAGAAGTTTCATGCTTTCTATTCAAAACCAATAGTAAAGAGTCTTTCTTCTAGCATAAAATAATGTGACATATAAACTTTAAGAACATGAATAAACTAATTAAGAATAATTTGATAACTATAATTGCAAAGAAAGAGTTTACCGGTGATGACCACTATGTTACATGCCTGAAAGGGAAGCAACACAAGGTATCTCAGAAGCCAAAGGAAAGAAACTCCATCACTACTCCCTTACACTTATTACATATGTATCTCTTCGGCCCTATTAGTGTAATGAGTCTAGGAAGGACCTTGTATTGATTGATGATCACAGATGACTTTACAAGATTCACTTGGGTTTTCTTTCTTAGAACTAAGGATGATATTCCTAAGATTCTAAAGAATTTCATCTTAAAGATTGAGAATCAATGTGATCATAAGGTCTAAACCATAATATGTGATCAAGGAACTAAATTCAAGAACCAAATCCTTGATACATTTTGTGACGAAAAAGGTATTACAAGACAATATAGTGCTCCCAGGACTCCTTAGCAAAATGGTGTTGTTGAGAGGAGAAACAAGACACTTATTGAAGTTGCAAGAACTATATTGTTTGACTCTAAACTGCCCATCACCTTTTGGGCAGAGGTAGTCAACATTGCCTGGTATGTGCAAGAAAGAGTTTTAGTAGTTAAGACACATGGCATAAAAGGAAGCCTTTCATTTGTTTTTTTAGGTCATTTGGATGTACATACCCCATCTTGAATACCAAAGATCAAATTGCTAACTTTGTTAAGAATTGGATGATGGACATTTTATTGGATACTCTTCTCAAGCTAAGACTTATAGAGTATACACTCTCAAAACTAGTGTAGTTGAGGAGTCAGCCAATGTGACCTTCAATGAACACACTCTTATTGAAATGGTTTTGTACCTAATTGGCTATTTGATCTTGATTTAGTTACCAATTGTTTTAACAAATCTTGTGAGAATGTTTTAGGGTCCACATATATACTACCTAGAGGTGATCCCGATCCAATATTTGAGTTGAGAAGACCTTCAACACACACAACTTCAGCTCTAGTCGTAACTAACCCTGCAAATAGAGAACCTATCAGCACAACCATGACAAATTAAGTTGATAAATCTGAGGTGCCTTCAAATTCCATCTTAGAGGCACAAAACTCAGATACTGGTGCTTCAAATGCAGGAGAAAATAGTGACGGTGACAGTGATCAAGAATTTCTAGATGTCGATAATCATCCCATTGAAGGCAATATCAATGATGTCACACACTCATCGGATCAAGTTTGACTTGATAAGTGTGCTGATGTGATGGGAGAAACCTCAATGCTAGATTTAAATTTCTCTAATTTAGATCTCTCTAAGCAACTACTATGATTCATCAGCTAAGGATTCACAAGTCTCATCCTACCACAAGCATCATTAGAGATGTTGATTCGGGGGTAAAGACAAGAGGACAAACCTATGATGCGAATATGTGTCTTCACTCTTATTTCTTATCACAGATAGAGCCTAAAAAGATTGAAAAGGATTTGAAGGATGGAAGTTGGGTTGAAGCTATGCAGGAAGAGTTGCTTCAATTCAAAAGGCAAAAGGTTTGGAACCTATATCCTCTTCCACAAAAGAAGATGTTGGGTTAGGACCGTGTACGTACGGAGTACTAACTGATTCTGCATTTATACCAGATCAAATAGTGTGGAATCCTATTTGATTGGCAATCCAATCAATGAGAATGATTCCTGATCGATATAAGATTGAAACTAAATGTTAAGAATGAATAGGAATCGATCAGGAACAAACTATGAACTTGGACAGGCTGTATGGGAAGTTCTGGACGGCTAGGGTTTATGTGTATGCGTAATATCTCTTCTAGTGTCCTATTTCACCACAAATTAGGTGGAATTTATAGGTTAGTGGTTTCCATTCGTACAACTAAAGCATTAGCATGGTTCAGTAGTACGATTGAATCATGCGATTGATCCATACGCACGACTGAAGGTTCAGTCGTGCGACTGAGTCGATCTTATGTCTCAATCATGCGACTGATCTAGTCTCCTGGTTCAGTCTGTGACTGGTCTATAAGCATGATGTATTCATGCGTATGGTCCATAAGTATGGGCCATTAGCATGAATACTCATCCGACTATGTTGAACACATTACTCAATCATTATTAACTTAGAATTGTGTACAACAACCTCAAACCTATATAATAAGTTCATACACAATAATAATATGAACTAATTAAACATTAATAAACATCAACCACATATTATATTGCATTCAACCATTATATTACATATGTGTAAGACATGAAAGACTTTTACATTTAAGCTCATAAACTAGGGACATCATGTATCTACAAACTCCCCCTTGGGCCTAGTTTACTGTATTGTCTAACACTCTTCACATGTTCTTGGAACTTCTTGTACTTCTCCTCTTTTGTAACTCATGCATGTATTTCAAATGCAAACTAAAGTCTTATCACGTGTTGGAACTGTAGAGCTTGTACAATGTCATGCGTGTCATAAAACAATGGCCACTTGTATAAAGTATAAACACTTCTTCAGCGACAAGTTAGTAAGCCACATCGGGTCGAATACCATGATAGTACCAATTTTTCCATCTCTGTTCAAAACTATGACCGCTTCACCCGTCTTCCAATTGTAATACCACCATTTGAAGTGTGCAGTGAAGTCTTTAGGCATTTCCCTTAAGAGAATCTTTGACATTGTGCACGGGGGGCTCCACTTCAGCACTACTTTAGGCTTTCTAGATATAGTATCCATTTCAGACCTACGAATGTACCTTTTAGGTTGTTAAGGCCTGAAGTTTATCCACCTGGTGTGGTATTCCTTCTTCAACACAGCCTCAAACCAACCTGACATCTTCCTTGGATTAGCATACAACAGATCTAAGCATGCCAGTCGGTTGAGCTCAAAACCAGGAAGTCTTCAGATCATGAGGATATCTCAAGTACTCGATCCCTTTCTCTCTCTTAACTTCATAGACTTCTAAGTCTTCAAAATACACCCACACTTTGATTTTTCCAAACACCTTCTAATTTCGTTTGAATCTATAGAGCTTGGTGTTGGCATTTTGCTTTTGTGGCACGCGTTGGGCTTTCATGTATGCAAAACACGCTGCCTATTCTGCTTTCTTGATATCAACATTTGCGTCTGAAGCTTGGGCTTGTCTTTCATCTTTTTCCTTCTTCTTTTCCATCTCTTCTAGTTTCTTAAACATAGCACTTCCAAAAGTATCACCCAAGTTGGGTATAACATTACCTTTATGGTCAGTGTACTCTGGATAATGCTCAGCAGTGACATCCTCAATCTCAATTTCATCTACATCGTTCAGCTCAACGTCACTCACAACATCTACTTCTGGAGCATCTTTTACAAGCTCGTCAGGATTTAGTCTAAACATTATAGCGAGCCGTTCGTCCATCAGATCATGAATAATCTCTCCCTCTTCTGGAGTATAGCTCACAGATATCCTGACTATTCCTTGAAAGTCAAGAATCATTGTAAGTTGAGTCTTAACTTGCTGAAGGGGTTAGACATCATAATCGTCTGTCTGTTGAGGTTCATATGTTTGATTAAACATTAAGCACGTCACACATAAGTCATTATATAAAACATTAAAACATAAACAAACATAGATGATTGTTAATTACATTAATGTAATATACAATTCAAGTACAAAAGTTTTTTAAAAACAAAGACATCTAATAATTACTTATGTCTTGATCATTTTGTTCTTCAGCTGGAGGAGCGGAGGAGGAGGCTCCTTGATCTTGGTTTCTTTTCGTGCGCCTCTCCTGAGCTTGAGGATTTGATGCAGGCATAGATGCATCACCTTCCTGATCATCATTATTGTCTTTATCTTTACCACTCGGTCCTCCTTCATCACCATCTTCCTCAAAATCATCTTCATCCTCTTCATTATGTGGTATTTATAGGTTAGGGTTGCTCATTCGAGCGACTGAACCATCAATATGGTTCAGTCGTGCGATTGAGTTATACGGTTGGTCTATTTGCCTGACTGAGTGTTCAGTCGTGCGACTGAGACAATCTTATATGACAATCATACGACTGATCTAGTCTCCTGGTTCAGTCATGCGACTGATTCATTCGCATGAAGTTGTTCATGCGTATGGTCCATTAGCATGGGCCATTCTCATGATAACTTCATGATGTTAAGTTTGAATGTATTAAATATCATAATGTTATTTATATTAATGCAATCAACCACAAACCTATATAATCAAGTAAATATGTGTTAAACAACTCATTAATGAAATATTAAACAAGACAAATCACAAACAAATATTCTCATTTCATTAAGTACCCAATATTACATAAGTGCAAGACATTCAAGACATATTACATTGAGATCAGGATCTAGGTACATATATGTATCAACAAACTCCCCTTTGGACCTAGATCTATCTATTGTCTTACATCTTTCATAATTTCTTCAAACTTCTTGTACTTAGCTTCTTTGGTGACTCCTGTATTTATCTCGAAAGCAAAACAGAGTGGTATTACATTCTGAAATTGCAAAGCTTGTACTATATCTCGTGAGTCATAGAACAGTGGCCACTTGTATAATGTATAAACATCATTTGCTAACAAGTTGGTGAGCCACATTGGGTCAAACACCTTTATTGTTTCCATTGTACCATTTCTGTTCAAGACTATCACATCCTCGCCCGTTTTCCAATCGTAGTACCACCATTTGAAGTGTGGAGTGAAGTCCTGTGGCATCTCATGTAGTGGGATCTTTGACACTATATGTGGTGGACTCCACTTCAACACTACTTTTGGTTTGCCAGTTAAAGCATCAACCTCAGACCGTCTGATGTACCTCGTTGGTTGTTGAAGTTTGAAATTGACCCATCTGGTGTGGTACTCCCTCTTTAGAGCTGCTTCAAACGAGCCTAACATCTTACGAGGGTTAGCGTATAGCAATTTTAACTTTGCTAACTAGTTAAGCTCAATACCTGGAAGAGTCTTCAGATCATGTGGGAATCTGAAGTACTCAAATCTCTTCTCACGTTTAACAGTGTAAACGTTGAGGTCTTCAAAATGTGCCCATGCTATGATCCTGCCTGCCCCCTTTTGATGTTTCTTGACTTTATACAGCTTGGTGAAGACAGTTAACTTTGTAGCGTTGCGTTGGGCTCTTAGGTCATCAAACAAGCAGCCCACTCAGCCTTTCTGGTATTGACTTCAGCATCTGTGGCTTGGGCTGTATCTTCTTTCTTGTCTGACGCTTCTTCCATTTTATCCAGAGTCTCAAAGGTTTCACTGACAAGGTTGTCACCCAGATTGGGTACCACATTGCCTTCCATGTCAGTGTACTCTGGATAATGTTGATCAGTGACATCTTCTATCTCGATCTCATCAATTTCATTGAGTTCGTCATCACTATCACCTTGGACTGTTGGAGCGTTTTTCACGATCTCGTCGGCATTTAGTTTGAACATTTCAGCCAACTGCTCGTCAGTAAAGTCGTGAATTATCTCCCCCTCTTCTGGGGTGTAACTCACAGATCTCCTTACGATCCCTTGCAGATCAAGAATCATGGTTAAATGAGTCTTTACCTACTAAAGGGATCTATATCATATTCATCCCTCTGAAAATTTGGATCTTTTTGATTTACACATTCAACACAATAATCATTAGTTCACAATCAAAAACAGAAACATTGACATTAAATATAAACATTCATTACATTAGCTTGATACATGATTCAAATACATATGATTTAAATAACAAAAACATCTAAGTATTACTCTTGTCCTGGATCATGTCCTCTTCTACTGACGAGGCGGATGTGGAGGCACCTTGATCTTGTGCTCTCTTTTTCCTCCATTCACTGGCAGGTGTAGGACCCGCAACAAGTGAGTCGTCATCATCATCATCAACCTCATCGTCTCCAGCATCGCCAGCAACATCAGTATCATCATTACCATCCTCATCCTCATCATCACTGTCATCATCGTTGTCATCTCCATCCCCTTCCTTGATCTTTAGGGGCTCTTCCTTGGATCCCTTGAGATGCAGCATGATGGTCTTGTTAGTGGTCTCTAACTCCTCAATCCTCTTTGCTGATTGGACATGCTGCTCCCAGAGTTGGGACATCTCTGCACACTGAGCAACCATCAGCTGGGCCTGTTGAGATATCTGCAGAGCTTGGGCAGCAGTAAGGTCTACTAGCTGTCGTAACTGAGCAGTCTTCTTTTCGTCTATAGCCAACAGCCTCAGCACCATACGGTTAAGTGCTGAGAGTTGTTCCTATACCCCACTGGGAGGCAGAGGTGATCCTGATATGAAGGAGGGGTATGATGGTGGTACAGCATGATGGCTAGTGGTGGTGGTGGTGGCTGTGATGTAGATTGGGGTGGTATAACTGGTGGAGGTATGGAGGTAGTAGTGGAGGGTGGAGGTGTGGTAGTGATGGTGGGTGGTATGGTAATGGTGGTAGAGGGTGTGGTAGTGGGTGGTAGATGTAGTGGTGGGAGGTGGAGTGGTGGTGGTAGATGTAGTGGTGGTGGTGGTAGTGATGAAGGTGAGTCGTCTGTTCTTCTTCTTTATGCCGTGGGGCTGAGTCAACCTTTTCTTCCTCGACCCTACATCTACCACCCACTACCACACCCTATCATCATCAGCATCCCCGCTATCATCATCATCGGAGTCATCCTCTGGAAGCTGTAGCTGCTCTACCTCTAAGTCACTGTCAATGTGACGCCATTTAGGCCTAGCCAGCGCCACGTACTCCTCCCTGGCCAGATGCCCGAACAATCTCCTCACAGGGGGCTTAACCTGCTTTCCCTTGTAGACCTTCATACGACCCAAAGTAGTGTCGTCCATCACCTCGAGAATCACAGCCTCCTCCTTCTCCTTTGATAAGGAAGGGAGCTTCTGGTCAATAATCATCTGCATGAATCGAGGGTACATGCAGAAGCCCTCCTTCCCTTTCCCCTCAATGTTCTCCACCAAGTAGGTGAAGATCATCCTGGAGAAGCTGAACGGATGGTTCAGCACCAACGTTGCATACGCGTTCTGGATCTGATCTGACAGCTCATCAAATCCTCCCTTCCAAGATGCTATGCACTTTAGCAGCACATGTGCGAGGTACTTGAACTGGGGACACAGGTTGCTCTTGTTGAGCACCCCTGCATTGATGTCCCTAGAGTACTTAGCTCGCAAGAAACATCCTCGGATAGTAAGGGGGTGTAGTCTAGTGGGGAAGTCAGCATTATCCCCAAACTGCAGCACCGTCCTAAGATCATCCTCAGTGATCTCTATGGCCTCTCCAAATATAGTACTCCTGATACGATGAGGCTCTGATGATCTATCAACTACCGCGCCTTCCCAGAAGGCCTGCTGAATAGAGCGATATGGTGTACACGGAGTAGATATGGCATGAAAGATCCTCGATCTCCTCAGAAATGAGATAATGCCAGAAAAGTCTAAAGCATTTCTGGATGTCAGATCCAGATGAGCACAAATGTTATGCTTAGTGCTCATAGTCCACCGACTCGTCATCTGTTACACAATGAATATAAACGTTAGTATCCGTTGAGGAATGATATCTTGAATCACTTAGACTTGAAATTCTTTCTGTTCTGTCGTGCGAATGAGTAGTGCGACTGCGATCTAGTCGTGTGAATTACCTCATATGTACGCCTTGTTATGCGACTGAGTTCATATGTATGTAAATTCATTCGTGTACATCAGCTGTGCGACTGAACTCATACGCATTGTCCGGTTGTGCGGTTTAGCCATTCGGACTACTCAGTCGTGCGACTGAAGTTCACCCACTTGTCTATTCGCATGACAGACTACTGTTCAATTCAAATTCAAATTTTGACCAATTCTTATGATTAGACGTCGTATTTTGGTTCATTGTACTCACAATCATTATACTTAACACCTAATATTCTTAATTGTTTGCTCAGATTAGTTAGCTTATTTTTTCAAACAAGTCTCGGTTCTTGGTTTGGGCCGAACTTGTCGATTTAGGAGTCAAAATGAATGAAATATGATTGTATTGAGCCGTATTATATCTGTAAAGTCAGTGGAAATCTTCAGTACACAAGAATTAGTGGTATAATAGGCTCAAACGAAATTTTGGCAGGGTAACGACGTGTCGTGCGACTTAGGGCGATTTGGGGGTGATGAGTGACTGTGACCGACTGCCCCTCTATTTATAGTAGGGTTCCCTTCAGTCGTGTGACTGAGCCCAGTCGCACAAGTTGTTCGTGCAACTGACGATCAGTTGTGCGATTGCCACAGTCGGTCACCTTCAGTCGTGCGACTAGGGTTCAGTCGTGTGACTGAGTTATTCGGTCACCTTCATTCATGCGGTTCACCCATTTTAGGTGTCCAATCGTGTGATTTGAGTCGTACTGATGGTCCAACCGCATGTATGGCCCATACGTGTGGGTTAATCGTGCGATTGGGCACGTTCGTATCCTTCAATCGAACGACTGGTCCATGCTCATGGTCTAGTTGTGCGAATGAATCATACTCATGGTTTTTGACTTTAAGATCATTTTACATTTTACACCCCTTTTAACTTATGAATAAACGTTATGAGCATTTGATCATTTCAAACATGATCATTTTACCTAAGAAACCTTTGATCACCTCAAACGTGATCCTTTTAAAACATTTTGTCACCTCAGACGTGACCCTTTTAAAACATTTTGTCACCTCAAATGTGACCTATTTAGATGATAAGGTTCCTTATCAACTTTCATGACATAGTCCGATACTAACATACTGAATTCGACAAACTTTGTATAGAAATAAAGAAAATAAAACTTAAAACTTAAAACTAAGACATGTTTTTGTGTTTTTGTGAGGATTAACTCCTAAGATGTAGTTCTAAGGAATAATTTTTCTGAGAGAGCTGCTTCAATCATTGCAACCATACATGGACCAATTCAATTTGGAATCATACAGGATACTCAAATCATTCAGGACATGTTATTTAAAGAAACTTTGATACTCTATTCTTGTTTTTCATCTGGAGTCATTTAGCAAATTTGGGGAATCATACTAGTACTCTTAGGTCCCCACACTAATTTGAACTTTCAAGAATTTTAGCCACAATGATTGTCAGTATACTTGTCCTCTTAAATCCATACATAGACTTTCAACACAGATTGGTGATAGTTTAAGGTTTGTTTATTTCAACAAGCATTTGTGGATCCCACACTTATATGGTAATCAACATTCCTCAGGAGATTTTTTGAGCGGTCTCAGGGTAGTATTTCAAGAAGAAACTATTCATAGAACATTCAAAGAGAAGCCAAGCCTCAGGTCAATGCCACCGCATAGCAGAGAGGCGGCAAACAATGATGAATTCTAGAATATATAGGTTATGCTTATCCTCAGGTCAGTGCCACCGCACAGCAGAGAGGCACATAACCTATCTTCTTGTTTGAGCAATTTCAATCTTTTTGCACTGATCTCACCAATAAAATAAGTTATTAGTTTGATTGTATTTTCATTTTTATGTGCTTTTGCTCATGCTTTGGTCTTACGCACACATTCGTGGTGTTTATTTTATTCGTCACCCCTTATTGGAATCTTGTTGATTGTGTTAACCTGGGATAAGGTGTTACCCACAGCTAGTCAAACATTTTAGTTTAATCTTGAGATCACCAAAAAGGTCTAGTTATCTATTGTGTTGAATCTACCAACATATCATCTGTGGTCTTGCAACCTCTAGGTCTACTTTCTTTGTGTTACCTTGGTAGTGGCTAGCTTATCTATCATATTTCCTTTTATATTGCTCAGACTACACAAACATATACTTGAGCTTTGCATCCTTTTCAATTTTGATTTTTAAAGTCCTAAATGGTTTGTTCCTGCGTACTATCATATTCCAAAGATTGAATTAGTATCACATATACGATCTTATTTTATCAGCTTGCCTCTCCTTCTCCCTCGTTTTTTTATTACTGCCTAAACCTATTTTCCCCCTAAAATTATAAAACCGTCATGGATTAGCGTTTTAGGATTTTAATAGGTAAGGAAATTAACTAATAGTAATTAAACTACTTAAAATTAAGCAAATAAAATAAAATAAAAGAAAATAAAACTAAACAATTAAAAAAATAAAAGGAACTAGACACAACGCATCGGACTATACATGGTCATCTTCAGGAATGACCTCACTTTTCTTTTTAACTCTATTGACCTCTAACAAATATAAAAAATGTGGTTTGTCAAATGCCTTTGTATAGAGGTCAGCGCGTTATAAATCTGTATTTATTTTTACCACATCGATTAAGTTCTTTTCAAAGCAATCACGTATAAAGTGATATTAATACCGATGTGTTTGGTCTTAGGATGTTGGACCGGGTTTTTCGTGACTGCAATTGCAGCAGAGTTATTAACAAAGATAGGAGTAGAAGAGAAATTCAAACCGTAATCCCACGTTTGGTGTTGAATCTATATGATTTGAGAACAGCAACTTTAGGCTGACAATGCAACCGAGGTCTGCTTCTTACACTTCCAGGTTACTAATCTTCTCCCAAAGAACTGACACCCTGCTGATGTAGACTTGTAGTTCATCTTGCAGTCGCCGTAATCCGATTCGCTATACACAGTAAGCTCAAAGTCATCATCATGAGGATACCACAATCCAAGTGTAGGTCTACCTTTAGATAACGAAAAATTCGTTTGACCCCAATCAGATGGTTCACTTTAGGCTTTGCCTGATATCGTGAACATAGACATGCAACATACATGATATCTGGTCGAGAGGCAGTGAGATACATGAGAGATCCAATCAGCCCTCGGTACATAGTGGCATCTACCAGATCCCTATTCTCGTCGGGTGCTACATCATGGTTTGTAGCAAGTGGGGTTCCGGTTGGAGAAGCATTCTCCATGTCAAACCGACTGAGAATATCACATACATACTTGGTCTGATGTAGGAAAATACCATTTGGTGTCTGATCCACCTGTAAACCGAGAAAGAATTTCATTTCTCCCATTGCACTCATCTCAAATTCCATCTTCATTACTGCTTCAAACTCTTTACATAATTCTTCATTCTTGGAACCAAAAATTATATCATGGACATAGATTTGTACCAGCAGTAAGTCTCCATCCTTTTCTTTGATAAACAATGTACAGTCAATGACTCCCCTGCGAAAACCATGTTTCACAAGATGAGTCGAGAGTTTCTCGTACCAAGCCCTCAGAGCTTGATGAAGCCCATATAATGCCTTGTCGAGTTTGTAAACTCTATCCTGATGATATGGATCCTCAAATCCCTCGGGTTGACTCACGTACACTGTCTCTTTGATCTCACCATGAAGGAACTCACTCTTCACATCTAGTTGATAAACTTTGATTTTCATATAAGATGCATAGGCAAGGAAGATGCGGTTGGCTTCCATCCTTGCCACTGGTGCAAACACTTCATTGTAGTCAATACCCTCAACTTGTCAAAAATCCTGAACAACAAGTCGAGCCTTGTTTCTGATGATCACTCCCTGATCATCTTTCTTGCGTTTCAAAACCCATTTGGTGCCAATGACCTTAGCACCTTTACGTCTATCCACTAGAGACCATACACCCAACTTCTTAAACTGAAGAAGTTATTCTTGCATGGCACTCACCCAAGCCTTATCATTCAGTGCTTCACTAACATACTTTGGCTCAAACTGAGATACAAAGCAGCGGTAGGCACCGTCGTGAAGGTATCCCTTTTCCATCACAGAGGCATAATCAGCTGAGTAAAACTGATTCCTAGTCTGAAATCCTGATCTCACATCTCCCATAACATTATCCAAAGGATGATAGACATTTAGACGAGAGCCGGGAGTTTTTGGAATAACTACCTCAAAATCAAGATTGTGAATAGTTGGTTCTGGATCTGAGGCAATAGGAGTCTGAGGTTCCGAAGGCTCAGAAGCATCACTATCAGATGCTTGTGGACTTGTGGTAGGCGGAACCTGTACATCCTGGTTGTTCTGATCATTTTCCACATTTTCTTCAGAAGAAGAGTCATTCATATCAAGTGCTCCCCCTAAGTTGGTAGATGAATGACTTTGTGAACTGGATGGTGTTGAATCTTGAGACGGTGTGTTCAAGACATCATACATCAACTTGTTTTCCAACTCGTCTTCTGAAGCAGAAAGAGGTATGTTGAAGGACTTGAAGAATCCATCATAGTCGAAGAAGTAAGCAGACCCTTTTCCAGCAGGTGGTGTGATGTATCTCTGAACATCAACGTTACACCACACCTCTACTTGACCCGTTGAGTTGTTGTAAACTCTCTTGTTCGGTATGTTGTATCCTAAGAAGATCCCTTCATCAACCTTCTCACTGAATTTTCCCTCCTGAGTCTTCTTCAGCAGGGCGCACGAAGCGCCAAACGGCTCGAGATACTCTAAGTTAGGTTTACGTCGTTGTAATAACTCGTAGCACGTTTTTTCATGGCGTTTGACTACCAGAACTCGATTAAGCGTGTAGCACGCATTTTCCACCGCTTCATTCTAGAATTGAATAGGAAGTTTCGAGTCTGCCAGCATAATCCGTGCCGTCTCTATCAAGCTGTGGTTCTTCCGTTCAGCAACCCCGTTCATCTGAGGAGTGTAAGCCAAGGTAAATTGATGCACAATTCCCTTTTCCTTGCAACAGGCCTCCATCCACTGATTTTTTAACTCGGTTCCGTTGTCTAAGCGCACTTGTCGTACCTTTAGCTTGTATAGGGATTCCAGTGTAGTTACCAATTCCTTGAAGGAGTCAAATGTTTCTGATTTGGATTTCAAAAACATTACCCAAGAAAATCTTGAGTAGTCATCAGTAACTACATAGCAATACAAGTCGCCGGCGATGCTTCTTGTACTGACTGGACCAAACAGATCCATGTGAAGGAGTTCAAGAGGAAGTTCTATCGAATGAACTCTCTTTTCCTTATAAGACTTCTTCGTCTGTTTTCCCATTTTGCATGCAACACAAAAATCCGGGAGTTGAAGTTTTTGACATTTACTCCTCTCACAAGATCATTCTGGATCAAGTGATTCATTTTCCTCAGATTTATGTGTCCTATTCTCCTATGCCAGGAGATGGAGTCATTCTCTATAGCTTTGGACAAGAAGCGTTGAACTTCACGATCCGTTGTGGAGGCCCTTGAGAGATCCAAAACATAAAGATCATTATATCTTGACCCTGACATTAGGATTTGGTCCTCCTGGATCACATAGTCTTTCTTGAGAACGTAGCACTTCTTGTTGTCAAAGACTACTTTGAATCCTTTGTCACATATTTGAGAAACTGAAAGTAAATTATTTTGTAATTGTTGAACGTAGTTTACCTTATCAAACTTAAAATTCTCATTTCCCACTTCCTATTGGGCTGTGATGTACCCGCCTTTGTTTCCAGCAAATGAAACATGCCCTCCTTTTATTTTTCTTACGTTTGATAAGAGAGCTCTGTTCCCTGTCATGTGCCTGGATGCTCCGCTATCTACAATCCATGTGTTAGTCTCAGTAGTATAGCGAACACCCTGCACATTCAATGAAAACATTAGTTTATGTTAGGAACCCAAGCCTTCACTGGCTTGGGTTTCCCCGAGGCATAACACATCATAAACTCAACCCATGTCCATTTGAGGTTGAGGGAAGCTCAGGTTTCTGTTTGTTCTCATTTTCAGACACTGAGGCGGATTTTTCTTTCCATAGACCAGCTTTGTGTAAGGTCTGTTTGTGATAAACAGACGACTGGCTGATGGGTTGAACTTTGGATTCACTATCCCTTTTAGGAGGTGTCATTGAGTTCCTCTTAAAAGATCTAGTTTTAGATGCAGGAAGTTCAACTTTCCTCCTCGGTGTCTGATAATAAGGACAATGAGACGCAATGTGACCGTACTCTCCACAATTATAGCAGGATCTGCTTTGAACTTTACGGTTTATATGATTTGGTGGATATGTAGATGTCACATGATCGACCTTATTGTGTTTAGATTGAGACACGTCTTTGTTAGATGTATGATCGGGTTTTACAAACTTATTTGTTTTACCTGGTTTTACATCCTTTATTTCTTGTTTACCTAGACTTTGACATGATGCTTGTGTTTGATTAGGTTTTATAGTCCTTTTGGGGTCTGATTTTACTTTGTTTGACCCTGACTTTAAATTAACACTTTCAAACTCAATTTCTAGGTTAACACAAGGCATCTGTCCTTTTGCCTTTGAAGTGGCCTCCTTTTGTTTAGCGTCACTAAGTGTTGGACAATATGAGATAAGCTTGTCCAATGTGTAGTTTTTGTTTTAAGGAGTTGACTTCTACTTCTAAAACGGCTTTCTGCTTCTTAGTGTCCTCTAGGGAGTTCAGATAATACCTAATGTCATTTGCTTGGTTAAAGGCAACTGCCTTTGTTTCCCTAAGCTGTTTATTCAACAGGTCTATCCTTTCCTTATAACTATGCTCGTTTTGTTTAATACTCTATTAGCCTCAGTGCACAGTTCTAGATCCTTTACTAAGCTATCATTATGATCTAATAACCTAGAAAATTTCAAATCTATACTTTCTCTAAATTTATTGCAATCTAAACAAGCATGATTATTAAACAACTGGTCAGTAGTACTTACCTGAGATGTTGAAGAGGAATCAGCCATGAGTGCAGAATCTGTTGTCTCTGGTTCTGGTGATTCTGACGTTGATGCAGATTTTCCTTCTTTAGGCAGGTGGTTGACCACATGTGCAGTGTCTTTAGAATTTGACATCGCAAGCTCTACTACTATATCTCCCTCACTGGTAGAATCGTCATCAATGTCCTCCACACTAGCTATGTTGGACTCTCCCGATGAGACGAACCGGAAGCTCCAGTCCTGTCCTTCATCCTCATTAGCAGTCAAGGCTTTGGGTTCCTTGCTTGATGAAGTAGGACTGCTAGATGTGGCCTTGTCCTGACGATTAAAGGACGAGAAGGGATTGCCATTCCCGGTCTTATTTGGCTTCACACACTCCCGCTTGAAGTGTCCCTTCTCACCACAGTTGAAACAAGTTACCTTTGACTTGTCGAGGCCAAAGGTTGTGTCCTTGGTAGCAACCAAGTTCTGTCCGGTCTTTTTGACAATCTTTTTAGCTCATCGGACAACACTTGCCAAAGCCCACATTATGTCCATTCGTTCCAACTCCATTTCATCCACCTGTTCATAATCCTCATCTGCCAGGTGACAATTTCCTATCTTTCCAGCAACTAGTCCATCATAGGAGTGGACTACTGCAGCTAAGAGGTCCATGTGTTCTTTGGCCACCTCAACAGTCATATTACCGAAGTTATCAGTTTTCATTTTGCTGCATTGGCTTCAGGTATAATATACTGGGTGCCATACGTCCCTGATGTTTCGGACCCTGAAGTAAACGGTTGTGCTAGAATTGCTGCGCTTGAGACGAAGGCAGTCTGCGGTGGTAATCCAGATGTCTTGGCCTGAGGAGTTGCATTGTACAGTGCAAGATTCTGGTCGTAGTTGGCCTTTTGAGCTCTGTACTTCATCCTAAGCTCCTCTTCTCTCAGTTTCAGAAAAAAGTCATTTATATCTAACTTTAAGAGCATCCTATTCTTTCAGAATGAGATTTGGTAGTTGAACGAAACACCAACTGATTAACGGGTTAAACCAAACCAAATAGCGCGGAATCCTATTTGATTGGTGATCCAATCAGTGAGAACGCACGTAGACACAATAATGTATTGAATCTAACGTCAAGAATCGATTAGGAATCAATCTACAGCGTTCTATGAACTTGGAGTACGAACTTAGAGGCTTCTGGACGGCTAGGGTACGTCTGGAGTCAAAGTGTATTCAATGCTTTTGTTTTTCCACGAATTAAGTGGTATTTATAGGTTAGGGTTGCTCATTCGGGCGACTGAACCATCAATATGGTTTAGTCATGCGATTGAGTTATACGGTTGATCCATTTGCCCGACTGAGTGTTCAGTCGTGCGACTGAGCCAATCTTATATGACAATCATACGACTGATCCAGTCTCCTGGTTCAGTCGTGCGACTGAGTCATTTGCATGAAGTTGTTCATGTGTATGGTCCATTAGCATGGGCCATTCGCATGATAACTTCATGATGTTAAGTTTGAATGTATTAAATATCATAATGTTATTTATATTAATGCAATCAACCACAAACCTATATAATCAAGTCAATATGCGTTAAACAACTCATTAATGAAATATTAAACAAGACAAATCACAAACAAATATTCTCATTTTATTAAGTACCCAATATTATATAAGTACAAGACATTCAAGACATATTACATTGAGATCAGGATCTAGGTACATATATGTATCAACAATCATCATCATCATCATCCTTTATCTTTAATGGCTCACTCTTTGATCCCTTGAGCTTTAGCAGTATCTTCGTGTTCTTCTTCTCAAGCTCCTCTATCCTCTTCAGCGAAGCCAACACCAGCTCATTTTGACTAGTAATTGCATGGTAGGCTCAACCTAGAGCTCTCTCATACTGGGCACTCTTCTTGTTGAGCTACACGATCTGCTTTGCCTGAGCTGCATTCACCTCCATCATCTTGTGTAGCTAAGTAGCTCTTAGCTCATCGATGGCAAGCAGCCTTAGCACATGGCTATTGAGGTTAGCAAGCTGGTCTTCTAATCTGATATTGGGTAGAGTAGATCTAGCCGTGAATGTGGATTGGGAGGAGGGACCAGCTTGGTGAATGGTGGTGGTAGTGGTGGGTGTGGTGAAAATGAGAGGTGGAATGGGAGTGGGATGTGGTGGAGTGGTTGTGGTAGTGATGGTGGCTGTGGCAGTGGCAGTGGAAGAAGTAATCAAAGTAAACCTCAGACTTTTACTCTTCTTCCCATGAGGATGGGCCATTCTCTTTTTCCTTGAGCCTTGGAGACCGAAGCTCCCCCTTGGCTAATGGGTCGGTCAGGGATGTAGTAGGATCAGTGACATCAGTAGCAGTATCCCTCGACTTAGCATGGCATCCACCAACGCCTCTATCCCTCTATCTGTGGCCATAACTCGGCTCCCAACAGTCCTGACTAGAGGCTCATCATCCGAGTCCTCATCCTCATCTATCAAGAAGTCTTGGTGGAAGGCAGCCCTTTCTGTTCCACCAGGTGCCTCACCACCTTGACCCTAATCATCATCATCGTCGTCGTCTTCGTCTTCATCTGTGGGTGCCATGATGAGCTCAACATCGGAGTCACTTCTTTCGTGATGCCACTTCTTGCGAGATGGCGCCACATACTCCTCGTTGGCCAAGTGACGAAGTAGTCTCTTTACCGAGGGCTTCACCTGCTTTCCCTGGTAGACCTTCATCCTACCCAATGTAGTATCATCCATCACCTCGAGTATAACAGCATCATCTATCTCCTTAGGCAACAAAGGAATCTTCTCATCATGATCATCTGTAGAAAACGTGGGTACATAAAAAAGCCTTCCTTGCCCTTAGCCTCAATGTTCTCGATCATGTAGGAGAACATCATGCGTGAGAAACTGGACGGATGGTTCAGTACCAGAGCCACATAGGCATTCAGGAATTGATCGGACATCTACTTAAAACCTCCCCTTCAAGACGCTATGCACTTGAGGATCACATGAGCTAAGTACTTAAACTGGGGGCACAGGTTGCTCTTATTGAGCACACCTGCGTTGATGTCCCCAGTGTACTTCATCCGTAGAAAACATCCCCGAACAGTCAGGGGATGTAACTTGGTTGGATAAGTACCATCATCACCTAGATCCAAAACTCTCCTTAGATTGTCTTCTGTGATCTCTATCTCCTGCCCAAAGATAGAGCTCCTAATGCAGTGAGGCTCAACAGATCGGACAACTAAAGCACCTTCCCAAAAGGCCTGTTGTATAGACTTGTAGGGTGTGCAGGGAGCAGAGATATCCTTGTAGATCCTCGACCTATGTAGAAAGGCTATAGTCCTAGCGAACTCAGCGGCGTTCTGGAAGTAGCATCGAAATGAGCACATATATTGTGCTTGGTTCTCATAGTCCATCTATCAGCCATGTTGCTACAAAACAAGAAACATATACGTTAGCTTTATGCATAATAGAAGGTAGTTGGAACTAAGCTGTTTTGATCATACTAGTTCAGTCACGCGACTGAACCATACGACTGAGTTTTAGTCGTATGATTGAGTTCAGTCATATGATTGAGCCTGCGACTGAGTTAAGTCATGCGATTGAGCCTGCGACTGAGTTCAGTCATGCGACTGGGCCTGTGACTGAGTTCAGTTGTGCGATTGAGCCTGTGACTGAGTTCAGTTGTGCGATTGAGCCTGCGACTGAGCTTAGACATATGCTACACCATGCGGTTGATTCAATCGTGCAACTGAACCCATCAGCATGATTCATACGTGCAATTGAGTCATTTGCATGGCTCAATTGTGCGCCTGGAGTTCATCAACATGACCATTCATATCCTACACTATTGAACACCCTAGTATCTAATCTTTGTCAAAACTTGATATTAGCCTTTGTGTTTAGACGCGTTAGACTTGCAGAGACTCCAAATAACGCTTATTGTCTTTTAAATCAACATTTATGTCCAGATAAGTGGTCTATTTTAGGGTTTTAGTCTCGGTTCTTGGTTTTAGCCCAATCGGCCCTTAAGGATGCGATTAAGTTGTTCATTTGGATCGATTGCAGTCTCCCAGTATCTGTAGATGAGTTGAAGAACTGTTAGAAACACAGATCTTTCAATGATAACAGGCAAATGAAATTTGGGCAGAGTGTCATCGTATGAGCAGTTTCAGAGAGCTTTGAAGGGTGGTAAAGGTGACGACCGACTGACCCCCTTATTTATACTCTTTTAAATTTCAGTCGTGCGACTGGACCCATACTTATGCTCTAGTCATGCGACTGAGTCCACACTCATGCTTCAGTCGTGCAACTGAACTAATACTCATTCTTTAGTTGTGCGACTGGGGTTCAGTCGTGCGACTGGCTCATATGCCTTCATCCATTTGTACGATTGGTTCAATCTTGTAGTCCAATCGCATGGTTGTCCCATACTCATGTTCCAATCAAGTGACTGGCTCATACTTATGGTTCAATCATGTGATTGGCTCATACTCATGAGTTTGACCTCATACACAACCTTTAAAATTTTAACCTTTGATAAACATTATGACTTTTAACACTATTTGATCACCTCAGACGTGATCCTTTTAGTTTGGAACCATTTGATCACCTAAGACGTGATCCTTTTAATTTAAAACTGATTGGTCACCTCAGACGTGGCCGCTTTTAGTTAGTGATTCACAGAGTACATCCAGTTGTATAGTCCAACATCTAGGCAACAAAAGACTAGAAAATAGAAAATAACTTATAAATTTAAAAGAAAAACAAGACATATTTTTGTTGTGTTGGGTTTGAGTAGAAGAGCTTCAAGTTAATTTGATCATTTCTAGAACGATTTGTTATGGAATCATACAGGTAGATCAGAATCGTTTGGGAACCCCTTTTAGTATGCACTTTGATGCTAGATTCTTGTTTTGTCTGAGAGTCATTAGCACTTTCAAGAAATCATACTAGAGCTATAAGATGCACACAATAATTTTTACTTTCAAGAATTGCTGCCATGATGATTGTCAGTATGTTTGTCCACTTATATCCATACACAGACTTTTGACTTACATTGGTGATGAATTAGGTTTAATTATTTCAACAAGCATTTGTGGATCTCACACTTATATGGTAATCAACATTCCTCGGGAGATTTTTGAGCGGTCTACGGGTATTGGACAAGAAAAGACTATTCTAAGAGCTTTCAAATAGATTCCAAGCCTCAGGTCAGTGCCATCGCACAGTAGAGAGGCGCAAACAATAATGAATTCTAGAATATTTAGGTTATGCTTATCATCAGGTCAGTGTCACCGCACAACAGATAGGCACACAACATATCTTCTTATTAGAGCATATATTTTTCTTTTGCACACAACGCACCAACAACATATTTGTCATTAGATTGATTGCCTTTAGTAGTTTTTACATGTGCTTTGCTCATATTTATGGTCATCCGCACACATTTGTGGCGTTTATTTTGCTCGTCACCCCTTATTGAATATGTGTTGATTGTGTTAACTAGGGATAAGATAAGAACCCACAGCAAGTTGAACAATTTAGTTTGAACTTTAATTCACCAATGAAGTCTACTCATCTGTTGTGTTGAATCTACCGACATATCATATAATGAACTAGCAACCTTTAGGTCTACTTTCTCTATGTTACCTCAGTGGCAAACTAGTTTAACTATCATTTTTCTTTAGTTGTACTTAGACTTCTCAGACTTGTACATTGAATTTTGCATTTTGAGCAAACTAGTTTTGAAGTCCCAACCAATTTGTTTCCTGTGTACTATCATTTTCCATAAACTTTGAATCGTAATCACAGATTCAATTTCATTTCCTTCAGCTAATCTGCCATCCACCCTTATTTTTTTAAGTAAATAGATACCAAAGTAAAACTATTCTCCCCATAAAATTCTAAAACCGACAATCTTTTTGTGTTTTAGGATTTTAATAGACAGGAAAATAATAAAAGAAAATAAACTAAGAAGGTAACTGTCAGATTAAGAACTGTCATCTTCTTGAATCACATCATATTTATTTCTCACGCCATTAAGCGGTGATGTACCCTCCCTTATTTCCAGCAAATAAAACATGTCTCCCTTTAATTTGTTTAACATTAAAAAGGAGAGACAAATTCCCTATCATGTGCCTGGATGTCCCACTATCAATAATCCAGGTATTAGTGATAGCGCTGTAGCGGACACCCTGCACAGTCAAAGAGACTTGTTAGTTTAGATTTGGGACCCAAGACTTAACTGACTTGGGTGACCTAAAGGAATCACACATCATAAACTCAACCCATTGTCCTTTAGAGGCTGAGGGCATATCTCTCTTCTTCTTGTCCTCACTATCAGATACTATACTTGATTTTTCTTTCCATAAGCCAGTTTTGTGTAAGGCTTGTTTGTGGTAAACAGACAACTGACTTATGGTTTGAACATTAGGTTCACTAACACTCTTAGGTAGAGTGTTAGATCTTATTTTAGATAAACATGGTTTTTCATCATAAAGTTTAATTTTCTTTCTGGGTGTCTGATAAAAAGGACAATTAGTAGAGATATGTCCTCGTTTTCCACAACTGTAGCAAGATCTTGCTTCTACAGATTGAAGAAAACTTTTATGTGATGTTAAGTTTGGTGAATTTGTGAGATGAGTTTGGTTTGGTTTTATCACTTATCTTTTAGATGTTTCAGCCTTGTTCACAAAATTAATTGTTTTAACGTTTTGAACATCTTTACTTGCATTTTATTAGGACTTTGATGATTAATACGTTTTTGGTTAACTGGTTTAGTCATTTTGGATTATGAAATAGACTTTGGTGAACCTGACCTTACATTAACCCTTCTAAATGCATCATCCAAATTCTCAACTGGCATCTTGCCTTTTGATTTCAAAGTAGACTCCTTTTGTTTAGTGCCAGATTTCACCGGCTTACCCGTGGAATCCAGATCACTAACTAGAGGAGTAGACACCACATGATCCTTAACTAGGTTGTTATTTATAGGTCTACATTTTGTATTCAAAAGGATCTCATGTGGTGGTGGACTACTTTGTACCCCAAACCTTCCCCATTGTTTCGTTCTTTCACTAAGTTTTGAACTATGTGAGAAGAACTAGCCCAACTATGCAGTTTTTGTTTTAAAAAATTTACCTCGACTTCCAAAACTGCTTTTTCCTTTTTGGTTTCTTTTAAAGAATTTAAATAAAACTTTATATCATTATATTGATTTAAGGCAACAACCTTGGTGTCACTTAGTTGTTTACCCAAAAGTTCTACCTACTCTTTAAAACTACACTCATTTTGTTATAATATACGATTAGCTTCAGTGCAGAGTTGTAAGTCATTTACTAAGTTATCATTGTGTTCTAATAACCTAGCAAATTTTAGATAAATTCTTTCCCTAAAATTTTCACATTCAGAACATGCATGTTTTTCAAATAATTGATCTAAAGAACTTACATGTGAGGAGTCAGTTGAATCAGCCATCAAGTAGAGTTAGACTCTTCTGTTGCTGGAGATTCTGAACTTGTTGCTCTGAGCTCTTCCTCAACCAAGTGATTTACCACGTTCACAGCTTATTCTGTATCTGACATCGCTTGCTCAGCTGCAATCTCACCTTCACTGGCAGACCCATCATTCATTGCTTCGACAAAGGCAATATTTGATTCTCTAGGAGAAACAAATTGAAGGACCAGTCTTGTCCTTCATCATCTTGAGCAGTTAGTGCCTTTGTCTCTTTACTTGAGGAACTAGTTCCAACCATGTCTTTGTCTTAATGGTTGAAAGTAGGAAATGGGTTACCATTTCTAGTTTATTGGGCTTCACACATTCACGTTTAAAATGTCCCTTTTCACCACAGTTGAAGCGACTTTGGTTTTTTCAAAACCAAAGGTCATATCTTTTGTGGCTACTAGATTATGCCCCGTCTTCTTGACAAACTTTTTAGCTCTTCTAACTGCACTTGCTAGAGCCCAAATGATGTCCATTCTTTCTTGCTTGTTCTCATAAACTTTCTCGTAGTCTTCATCTGCAAGATGACAATTTCCGATCTTCCCAGCAACTAAACCATCATAGGATTAAACCACTGCTGCTAGAAGATCCATATGCTCCTTTGCAACTTCCACTGTGATATTACCGAGATTCTCAGTCTTCAACTTCGTAGTATTGGCTTCAGGCACTATGTATTGGGTTTCAGATGACCCTGACGTTTCTGATCCTGAAGTAGTGGTTTGGGAAGGAGGCGCAGAACTGGACACGAGTGATGTTTGTAGTTGTGCTCCTGAACCAGTTGGAGTGGGAACCGAGTCGTAAAGCGAAGGATTCTGAACATAGGATCCTTTCTTTGACTTGTACTTCATCCTCAGTTCTTCCTCTCTTAACTTCAAGATGAAGTCATTTATGTCTAATGTCACAAGAATGTCGTTATGTCTCAGGTTAGACACAAATGAGTCCCATTTCTCAGGCAAACCATCGACAAGGCTTGAAACTTTGTCTTCCATTGAGGTTGTTATGCCATGAGTGTGTAGCTCACTCATTAGATGATAAAATTTGTCGATAATATCATCTAAGCTCTCATTCCCTATCAAAGAGAAGTTATCGAACTCCTTCTTGAGAGCCTTAGCCTTCAGTGCCTTTAACGTCGCGTATCCATCATATCTCTTCTCTAATGCTTCCCATAGTATTTTGGCCTGCTTGTTCGCAGAAAACTAATGAAAGATGTCTTTTGGTATTGACTGAGTCAACAGGGCATAAACTTTCTTCTCAGCATTGATGAGTATCTTCTGAGCTTCGCTCATTCCACCCAACGTCAACTTGACTCCATTTGCGCTGACTGGTACCGTGTAACCAGTCTTTATAAAAGTCCAAAGATTAAGATCCACTCCATTTAGGTAAATCTCAAACCACTGTTTCCATTGAGGATATTCATCTAACCTTAAAAGCTTTGGCGGTTTATTATGATTACCAATCTCATTCCCCAGAAGCAGTAGGTTCTGGATGCATGAGTCCTTTCCTGCAGTAAACGTAGCAAACTGATTTTCCATTTCTATAAACTTTGTACATGGAGAAGAGGACAGATTCAATCATGGGAATGGACAATGAGTATGAATCACTCGTGCGAATGAAGGGTGCAAATGAATTCAATCGTGCGATTGGATTCACTCGTGCGTATGAATAGGGCGATTGGAAGCCGACGACTGGAGTTGTTCAGTCGTGCGAATGAGTTATGCGACTGAGTTCAGTCATGCAAATGGAGTGTACGAATGAGTTCAATCGTACGAATGAGCTAGTCGTGCGACTAAAGGCTGTTGTTTTTGCAAAATCAAATATTTTGACATTTAGACACAAAATACGATTTTTCTAAGAACCCTAATATGCCGTATAGTGAAAAATCACAATTTTAACGCCTGAAAACGTCAAAAACACCTGTTAAAGAAAACGTGGTGACTCTTTTGATTAAAATGTAGGTTTTGACACCAAACCAATTGAATCAAACACAAAATCTAGAGCCAAAGCTCTGATACCACTTGTTGGGTTAGGATCGTGTACGTACGGAGTAATAACTGATTCTGCATTTATACCGGATCAAATAGTGCGGAATCCTATTTAATTGGCGATCCAATCAGTAAGAATGATTACTCGATCAATATAAGATTGAAACTAAATGTTAAGAATGAATAGGAATCGATTAGGAATGAACTATGAACTTGGACAGCCTGTTTGGGACGTTCTAGACGGCTAGGGTTTATGTGTATGCTTAATATCTCTTCTAGTGTCATGTTTTTCCCCGAATTAGGTGGTATTTATAGGTTAGTGCTTTCCATTCGTACAACTGAACAGTTAGCATGGTTCAGTCATGTGACTGAATCATGCGATTGATCCATACGCACAACTGAAGGTTCAGTCGTGCGACTAACTCAATCTTATGTCTCAATCATACCACTAATCCAGTCTCCTGGTTCAGTCATGCGACTGGTCCATAAGCATGATGTATTCATGCGTATGGTCCATAAGTATGGGCCATTAGCATGAATACTCATCCGACTATGTTGTAGACATTACTCAATCATTATTGACTTAGAATTGTGTACAACAACCTTAAACCTATATAACAAGTTCATACACAATAATAATATGAAATAATTAAACATTAATAAACATCAACCACATATTATATTGCACTCAACCCTTACATTACATATGTGTAATACATGAAATACTTTTACATTTAAGCTTATAAACTAGGAACATCATGTATCTACAGAAGACTACTATAGGAACCAAATGGAATAAGAAGGATGATAGAGGACTTGTCATCAAAAACAACGCAAGACTAGTTGTTTAATGATACACACAAGAAGTCTTTGCTCCTTTTGCAAGACTAGAAGCTATTAGGATATTCTTAGCTTTTGTTGCATCTAAGAACTTTAAGGTCTACCAACTTGATGACAAGTGTGTTTTTTCTTTATGGAGTGATTGATGAAGAGGTGTATGTTAAACAACCACCAGGGTTTGCAGACCTTGATCATCCTGATTATGTCTTCATGCTTGATGAAGCTCTCTATAGGTTGCACCAAACACCAAGTAAGTGGTATGAGACTCTATCTCAATATCTCTGTCAGCATGGTTACAGAAGAGGTACTATAGATGGAACTCTTTTCATTAATTGAACATGGAATGACTTAATGCTAGTCCAAGTATATGTAGATGACATTATCTTTGGGTTATTTAATCCAAAGTTCTGCAAAGACTTTGAGAAGCTGATGAATGATAGATTTGAAATGAGTGCCATGGGGGAAGTCAATTTCTTTCTAGGAATTCAAGTGAAGCAAATTGAAGATGCCATCTTCATAAGTCAGTCAAAGTATGTTCAAGACATATTTAAAAGATTTAACATGACTGGTTGTAAGGTTGCTAAGACACCCATAGAAAGAAACCAATCCCTTGGTCCTGATCTTGAGGGGGAGTGTGTAGCTAAACATCTTTATAGGTCTATGATTGGGTCTCTTATGTACCTCACAGCTAGCAGGCCGGATATCATGTTTGTTACATGTATTTGTGCAAGACATCAAGCCAACTCCAAGATATCACACCTAATCACTATCAAGAGAATTTTAAGATACCTCAAAGGTTCCTCAACACTTGGCCTTTGGTATCCAAAGAATTTTGACTTCAATCTGTATGCATATACAGATAGTGACTATGGTAGCTGCAACATGACAGCAAAGTCTACATCAGGGGGATGTCAGTTCCTTGGTGGAAGGGTTGTCTCATGGCAATACAAGAAGCAATGATGTGTATCTGCATCAACTACTGAAGCTGAATACATTGTTGTTGCAAGTTGTTATGGTCAAGTGCTTTGGATTCAAAATCAGATGCTAGACTATGGATTCAATTTCAAAAAGACTCCCATCCACATAGACAACAAAAACGTTATTTCTATCACAGAAAATCACGTGCGGCATTCAAGGACAAAACATATCAATATCAGGTATCATTTGATTAGAGATAGCTTTGAGAAGGGGTTAATTAAACTAGTCAAAGTTAACACAAATGAACAATATGCTGATCTATTTACCAAAGCGTTTGATAAACAGAGATTTAAATATTTTGTTTAAACTATTAGGATGATTAACTTTGAGTAGCTTTTCTTAAAACATAATCATATTATTATTTTTAAAATTTGTGTGTTCTAAGTTGTCTATTTTATCACTTACATAAGCCCCTGTTTTACTCTGGAAGAAAAAATCTTTTTAAAAGACATTCCTTATATTTTTGAAAATTTTAATCATTTATCCTGCAAAAGATTTTTATTAATCTTCGGAACAAATTTAAGTCTTCAAAACAAACAACTACTTAAGAAAATATACCTTCGGAAGAAATTTTCAAAATCTCTTTCGAAGCTTAACTTTTTCTTAAATGCTTGTATGTTTTAAAAAATAACTTTCTTCTGAAAGCAATTAATTCTCAGAAGTTTTCACTAAAACTTTCAAGTGTTAATCTCTTCCGAAGCAAAATTTTGTAAACTCTCTAAAATATCTTCCGAAGCTATTTTGGCTTCAGAAGCTTTTCATCAAAACTTCCGAAAAGAAATTATCTTTAGACTATTTTAGACTTCCAAGAAAACTAACTTTTGGGCAATAGAAAACTACTTTTTCAGAGGTGGGACCGACATCCGTATTTTAAATTTATCATATTTCATTAACTTTGTCTGAGATCCATTTCATATATATATCCAACGGTTCCTCCCTCTTTCAATATCTTCTTCCTCTGTGCCTTTGCAAAATCTAAATTTACCTAGAAAGCGCCTTTGTTCTTTATTTCCTTCAAAGTTAAGTTTTGTCAAAAGGCCAACCTAAACCACATAAACGACTTTAATTTCTCCATGTAGCTTCACATGCAACACAATTTGGTTGCTCTATTTAACTCTAAGAAAGATCCTAGTTTCTCAGAGATTTGCCGCTTTCTAGCTTTGTAAACTACTTAACCTCCCTAACTCTTGATCCTACTCTCTATGAGGATCATCTGCTTGAGTTTTTGAATGAATTGTAATGAGGTCATCCTAGATGGGGAGAAGGCATTGTCTGCTGTAGTGTAGGATAGGACAATCTTCATCACTCCAGCCATCATCAACCATTAACTTCAGCTGGATGATGAGGAAGGTGAATTTTCCTTCCCAAAGGAAGCTGACAACCACTGTAGATCCATATGTACCTAGGTTACGATCTTAATGTAATATGTCTGTCATGTCCTTAATGTAAATGAAATATATGAGTTGAATGAAACGTATTATGTGGTTATTGATCTTAATGTTTAATGTTTCAGTGTATGATATTAGTGTTTATCATTTATTAATGCATATTGAACCAAATATATAGGTTTGTGGTTGTTTGAATAGATCATAGTTAAAGAATGATTGAGAAACATATTCAAATTTAGTTATATGAAGTTCTCATGCAAATGGCCCATGCTAATGGACCATACGCATGAACAACTTCATGCTAATGAACCAGTCGCACGACTGAACCAGGAGACTGGATCAGTCGCACAATTGTGACATGAGATTGACTCAGTCGCACGACTGAACACTCAATCATGCGAATGGATCAATCGCATGACTTAGTCGCACGACTGAACCTAACCTGTAAATACCACTTAATTTGTGGAAAAACTAAACATTTTCAATATTTCGACTCCTACTCGTACCCTAGCCGTCCAGAACGTCCAAGAAAGCCAGTCCAAGTTCATAGAGCGTTCTTGATCGATTGCTATTCGTTCTTAACGTTTAGTTTAATCTTATATCTATCGGGTTAACGTTCTCACTGATTGGATTGCCAATCAAATAGGATTCCGCACTATTTGATTCGGTATACACGTGAATCAGTTAGTACTCCGTCCGGTACACGGTCCCTAACAAGTGGTATCAGAGCAAAGGCTCTTGAATTACGTGTGATTCAATCGATTTTGATATAAAAATTGTGTTTTTCACGCAAAAACGCAATCTTTTTGTGTCAAACGTTGTTTTGGACGTCTCCAGGTCGTAAAGTTAACATTTTTCTAGCATACAGCAATTAGGGTTCTTGAGAAATTCATGTTTTTGCATCAAAATATCTTAAATTTTCGAATTCTCAAGATTCAGCAGCCTCAGTCGCACGGTTGACTCAATCGCACGATTGAATCCATACGTATCCCTCATACGCACGATTGGACTCATTCATACATCCATTCATACGACTGAACTGTCTATTCGCATTGTTCATCTGCACCTGTCCATTCACACGATTGATTCATTCGCATTGGTTCATTCGCACGTTTGAGCCATTCGCATTGTTCAATCGCATGAGCTGTTCAATCGCACACCTTCATTCGCACAAGTAAAATAGTTTGTTCCAAAGCTTAAAGTTGATAGTAATGGAGGATCAATATTCAGCGTTCACTGTAGGAAGGGATTCTAGGATTCAAAATTTATTGCTTCTAGAAAATGAAGTGGAAATCATAACAAGCACCCTAAGCTTATAACGTTAGATGATTACTCACAATGGAAGCAAAGATTTGAGATTTACTTAAATGGAGTGGATCTCAATCTGTGGGAGTCGATGGAGACAGGATATAGTATGCATGTAGGTGCAGATGGAGTCAAACTCACCTTAAGCGGTATGACTGACGGCCAAAAGGTAAAGTACAATGCAGAGAAGAAAGTATATGCATTGCTGACTCAGTCAATTCCTAAGGACATCTTCCATCAATTTTCTGAGAACAAGCAAGCTAAGAAGCTGTGGGGTGCATTGGAAAAGAGGTATGAGGGAAATGCATCGTTAAAAGCTCTGAAGGCTAAAGCGTTGAAAAAGGAGTTGACAACTTCTCGTCAAATGGGAAAGGAGAGCTTGGACGATGTCATTGATCAGTTCTACCATTTGATGAGTGAGCAGCACACTCATGAAGTCAGCACAGATGGGTTGCCCGAGAAGTGGAGTTCGTTTGTTTCCAACCTCAGACAGAATGATATGCTAGGGAAGTCAGATATCAATGATTTCATTCTGAAGCTGAGAGAGGAAGAGTTGAGGATAAAGTACAGGACCCAAAAGTCTTCATATGATCAGAATCCAGCATTGTACAACTGAACTCCACAAGCCAAAACATCTGGAACGCCACTACAAATGGCGTTTGTTTCAAGCTCAGCTGGTCCATCACAAGCCACTACTTCAGGATCTGACATGTTAGGGTCATCTGGTACCCAATGCATAGCACCTGAAGCCAATGCTATAAAACTGAAGACCGAGAATCTCATGAATGTGACAGTAGAGGTAGCAAAGGAGCACATGGATCTCTTAGCAGCTATTGTCCACTCCTATGATGGACTAATTGCTAGAAAGATTGGGAACTGCCATCTGGCAGATAAGGACTACGAGCAGGTAGATGAGACAAAGCTAGAGAGAATGGACATCATGTGGGCCTTAGCAAGTGTTGTTCGGAGAGCTAAGAAGTTTCTCAAGAAGACCGGATAGAATCTGATTGCCACTAAGGACATAACTTTTGGTTTTGACAAGACCAAAGTTACCTACTTCAACTTTGGGGAAAAGGGCCACTTCAAACATAAATGTGTGAAGCCCAAGAAGACAGGAAATGGAAATCCATTCTCATCTTTCACTCGTTAGGATAAGCCCACAAGCAGTCCTACTTCATCGATCAAGGATCCTAAGGCCTTAACCGCTCATGATGACGAAGGACAAGATTGGAGCTTTCGGTTTGTGTCTCCGGGAGAATCCAGCATCGCTAGTGTTGAGGATCTAGATGATGACTCGGAAAGCGAAGGTAATATTGCAGTGGAACTCGCGATGTCAAATGTTGACGAAACTGCAACTGTAATTGATCACCTGCCTGAAGAAGGGACAAGTTCAACAAGTCTAGAATCACCAGCACCAGAAAAGTCAGACACTGCTTTGATGGCTGATTCAACTTCACCCTCTCAAGTAAGTACCACTACTTAACCATTCAATAATTATGCTTGTTCTGATTGTAATAAATTTAGGAAAGCATTATTTGAAATTTGCTAGGTTATTAGACCATAATGATAACTTAGTAAAGGACTTGCAACTGTGCACAGAAGCAAATAGAGTCTTAAAACAAAATGAGCACAGCTATAAAGAAAAGATAGAACTTTTGAATAAACAACTTAGGGAAACTGAAGTTGTAGCTTTTAACCAAGGTAATGACATTAAGTTCTATCTAAACTCCCAAGAAGACACTAAGAAACAAAAAGCACGAAGTAAATTCATTAAAACAAAAACTGCATAGTTGGACAAGTTCTTCTCATATTGTGCAACACTTAGTGAGAGAGCGCAACAATGGGGAGGGTTTGGGATATAAAGTGGTTCCACCACCATATGAGACCTTGATGAATGCCAAAAGTAAACCAATAAATAATAACCCAATCAATGATCATGTGGTGTCCACTCCTCTTGTAAGTGATCCAAATTCCACATGTAAACCAAATGAATCTGTCACTAAACAAAAAGATGCCACTTCAAAATCAAAAGGTAAAATGCCTTGTCTTAATCTGGACGAACAATTTGAAAAGGTTAAAATAAATTCTGGTTCAACAAAGTCTATTTCTGAAGCAAGAAATACCAAACAAATTAACCAATCACGTGCTTCATGTCTAAGTCCAAATAAACAAAAAGGAAAAGATGTTAACAATGTTCAAACAATTAATTTTGTTAAACAAGATAAAACATCTAAAAAAGAAGTGTCAAAACTCAAACAGAATAAAGTCACTCGTGTGTCACACACTTCTCCACAAAAACAGTTAAATCGTCAAGTTGAAAGTAGATCATGCTACAACTGTGGAAAGTATGGGCACATAGCGTCTTATTGTCCTTATTATCAGACACCAAAGAAAAGGATTGAAATTTATGACACTAAAGCAAGCTCTTCCAAAAGAAGCTCCATGACTCCACCAAAAAGAGTCAGTGAACCTAAAGTTCAACCTATTAGCCAGTCGTCTGTTTATCACAAACAGACCTTACACAAAGCTGGCTTATGGAAAGAAAAGTCTATCTCTGGAAAGGAGAACAAGAAGACAAATGATCTTCCCTCACCCTCTAATAGACAATGGGTGGAATTTATGTTATGTGATGCCTCTGGGACACCCAAGCCGGTTAAGGCTTGGGTCCGTCACCTTAACTAATGTTTTCAATTGAATGTGCAGGGTGTCCGCTATAGTGCTGAAACAAACACTTGGATTGTAGATAGCGGAGCATTAAGGCACATGACTGGAAACCGGGCACTCCTATCAAACGTCAAACAAATCAAAGGAGGTCATGTTTCTTTTGTTGGAAACAAAGGAGGGTACATCACAGCTCAAGGGCAAGTAGGGAACCAGAAAGTTAAGTTTGACAAGGTAAACTATGTTCAACAACTTCAGAATAATCTGATTTCTATTTCCCAAATATGTAACAAGGGATTTAAGGTAGTTTTCGACAATAAGAAGTGTTATGTCCTGAAAAAGGACTATGTGATTCCGGAGGAACAAGTCTTAATGTCAGCCTCAAGATATAACGACCTTTACGTCTTGGATCTATCAAAGGTCTCCACAACGGATCATCAAGTTCAGTGCTTCTTGTCAAAAGCTACTGAGAAGGATTCTATCTCCTAGCATAGGAGAATGGGGCACATCAATCCACGGAAGATGAACCACTTGATCCAAAATCATCTAGTACGAGGAGTCAATGTCAAGAACTTCGAACTCCCGGATTTTTGTGTCGCCTGCAAGAAAGGCAAACAGACAAAGAAGTCTCATAAGGCAAAGAAAGTTAATTCTATAGAACTACCTCTTGAGCTTCTTCACATGGATCTGTTTGGTCCAGTCAGTACAAGAAGCATCACAGGCAACTTGTATTGCTATGTAGTTACAGATGACTACTCAAGATTCTCTTGGGTGATGTTACTAAAATCAAAGTCAGAAACATTTGAGTCATTCAAAGAATTGGTAACTACACTGGAGTCACTCTACAAGCTGAAATTGAGACAAGTACGCTCAGACAACGGAAACGAGTTCAAGAACCAATGGATGGAGGCTTTCTGCAAAGAAAAGGGAATTGTGCACCAGTTCACTTCCGCCTACACTCCTCAGATGAACGGAGTTGCTGAGAGAAAGAACTGCATCTTAATAGAGACAGCACGCACAATGCTAGCATACTCGAAACTGCCAATCCAATTTTGGAATGAGGCAGTTGCCAATGCGTGTTACACGTTAAATCAAATCTGGTGGTAAAACGTCATGGCAAGACGTGTTACGAGTTACTTCAACAACGTAAACCAAATCTGGAGTACCTCGAACCGTTTGGAGCACCATGTACGTTGCTAAAGAAAACTTAGGAAGGAAATTTTAGCGAGAAGGCTGAAGAGGGCATTTTTCTAGGATACAACATACCGAATAAGAGTGTTTACACCAACTCAACGGGTCAAGTAGAGGTGTGGTGTAACGTTGATGTTCAGGGATACACCACTCCTCCTGCTAGAAAAGGGACCATATTCTTTTTGAATATGATGGATTCTTTAAGTCCTTTAACATCCCTCTCTCCACTTCCGATGATGAGTTAGCAGCCAAAATGATGTATGATGTCTTAAACACACCATCACAGGACTCTACATCATCTGGTTCATAAGGTGAATCACCTAACCAATCAGGGGGAGCACTAGAGGTAAGTGACTCTTCCTCTGACGATGAAGCTGTGGAGAACAATCAAGACACTCAGGAGCAACAGGTTCCTACTACTGCAAGTCCACAAGCATCTGACTTTGATGCCTCTGAGTCTTCGGAACCTCACACTCCTACTGCCTCAGATACGGAACCAAACGTTCATAATCTTGATTCTGAGGTAGTTGTTCCCATCACTCTTGGATCACATCTAAATGTCTATCATCCTCTGGACAATTTCATTGGGGATGTCAGATCAGAAGTTCAGACAAGAATTCAGTTGTATTCAGCTGATTATGCCTTGGTAATGGAAAAATGGTATCTTCATGATGGTGCATACCGCTATTTTGTGTCTCAGTTTAAGCCAAAATACGTGAGTGAAGCCCTAAACGATGAGGCATGGGTGAGTGCCATGCAAGAAGAACTTCTTCAGTTCAAGAAGTTAGGTGTATGGACACTGGTAGATAGAGCTAAAGGTGCTAAGGTAATTGGCACCAAGTGGGTCTTGAAATGTAAGAAAGATGACCAAGGTGTCATCATCAGGAACAAGGCTCAACTTGTAGTTCAAGGATTTCGACAAGTCGAGTGAATTGATTACAATGAAGTATTTGCACCTGTGGGGAGAATGGAAGCCATCCGTATCTTCCTAGCCTATGCCTCTTACATGAAGATTAAAGTCTATCAATGGATGAAAAGAGTGCTTTTCTTTATGGTGAAATCCGGGAAATAGTGTATTTCAGTCAACCCGAAGGATTTGAGGATCCATATCATCAGGACAGAGTTTACAAACTGGATAAGGCTCTCTACGGGCTTCGCCAAGCCCCGAGAGCATGGTATGAAAAACTCTATACTCACCTTGTGAAACATGGATTTCGTAGAGGTGTAATTGACTATACACTGTTCATCAAAGAAAAGGATGGTGATCTGCTGTTTGTTCAGATTTACGTTGATGACATAATCTTAGGTTCCAAGAATGAAGACTTATGTAAAGAATTTGAAGCAGTAATAAAGGCAGAATTTGAAATGAGTGCCATGGGAGAGATGAAGTTCTTTCTCGGGTTACAGGTGGATCAAACACCAAAGGGGATATTTCTACATCAGACCAAGTATGTAGGGGATATTCTCAGTTGGTTTGACATGGAGAATGCTTCCGCAGCCGGGACTCCACTTGCTACAAACCATGATGTAGCACCCGACAAGAATGGTGATCTGGTTGATGCCACCTGTACCGAGGAATGATTGGATCCCTCATGTACCTCACTGCCTCAAGACCTGATATTATGTATGCAACATGTCTTTGTTCGAGATATCAGGCAAAACCAAAAGTTAACCATCTTATAAGGGTCAAGAGGATATTTCGTTATCTGAATGGTACACCAACACTTGGTTTGTGGTATCCTTATGACGATGATTTTAAGCTTACCGTGTATAGTGACTCGGATTATGGAGGCTGCAAGATGAACTACAAATCCACCTTAGCAGGTTGTCAATTCTTTGGGAGAAAATTAGTCACATGGTAGTGTAAGAAGCAGACATCAGTTGTGTTGTCAACTTGTGAAGCTGAATATGTTGTTGTGGCAAGCTGTTGTTCTCAAATCATCTGGATTCAACAGCAGATGCGGGACTACGGTTTGAAATTTTGTAACACCCCTATCTTTGTTGATAATTCTGCTGCAATAGCCGTTACTAAAAATCCTATCCAGCATCCTAAGACCAAACATATCGGCATTAAATATCACTTTATACGTTATTGTTTTGAAAAGAATCTAATCGATGTTGTTAAAATAAATATGGATTTTCAATGCGCTGACCTCTATAAAAAAGCCTTTGATAAACCACGTTTTCTATATTTGTTAGAGGTCAACGGCGTTAAAAAGAAAAGTGATGTAATTCTAGAAGATGAACAGGTCTAGTCCGATGTGTCAAGTCCATTATCTTTTATTTTATTTTATTCTAGTTTGTTTTATTTAATTTATTTTATTGATTTCATTTCTTCGCCTAGTAAAATCCTAAAAGCTCAAATTGTTTACGGTTTTAGAATTGTAGGGGGAGAATAGGTAAAAAATAAAAAAATAAAAAAATAAAAAAAAAGAGGGAGGAGGACAGGCAAGCTAAAAGAAATGAAATCGTATCTGAGATATCGATTCAACGACTATGGAAAATGATAGTACACAAGAACAAAGCATTTGGAACTCTAAAAGATTTAAATTGAATTAGATGCAAAATTCAAAGTATAAGTCTGAGAAGTCTAAGCGAAAATAAAAGGAAAAATGATAGTAAAACTAGCTACTACTAAGGTAACACGAAGAAAGTAGACCTAGAGGTTGCTAGACCATTAAATTATGTGTCGGTAGATTAAACACAATAGATAAGTAGACCTCGTTGGTGATCTCAAGATCAAACTAAGTTGTTCAACAAGCTGTCGGTCATCATCTTATCTGTGGTTAACACAATCAACAGAGTTCCAATAAGGGGTGACGAGCAAAATAAACGCCACAAATGTGTGCGGATGACCAAAATATGAGCAAAGCACATGATGAAAAATGCAAAAAGCAATCAAACTGATAACCTATGTTGTTGGTGCGATCTGTGCAACAAGAATAAATTTCTTAAACAAGAAGATAGGTTATATGCATCTCTGTTGTGCGGTGGCACTGACCTGAGGATAAGCATAACCTATATATTCTAGAATTCATTGTTGTTTGCCGCCACTCTGTTGTGCGGTGGCACTGACCTGAGGCTTGGCTTCTCTTTGAAAGCTCTAAGAATAGTGTCTTCTTGTCAAAAATACCCGTAGACCGCTCAAAATCTCCTGAGGAATGTTAATTACCATATAAGTGTGGGATCCACAAATGCTTGTTGAAATAATTAAACCTTAAACCGTCACCAATCTGTGTCAAAAGTCTGTGTATGGATTTAAGTGGACAAGTATATTGACAATCATCGTGGCAGCAATTCTTGAAAGCCCGAATCAATGTGTGCGTCTTATAGTACTAGTATGATTTTCTTAATTTGCTGATGACTCTCGAAGAAAACAAGAATCTAGCATCAACTGATTTTGGTAACACGTCCTGTATGAGTTGATTGCCTGTATGATTCCATAATGAATCGTTCCACTTATGATCAAAATAACTTGAAGCTGCATGTTCAAGAAATAAATCTGTGAGATTTCTATATTAGGATTTCCACCTCACACAAAATCACAAAAACATCTTTAGTTTTGTCTTTTAGTGTTAGCTCTTTTGTTTTGTTTTAACATTTATTCAATTTAGAGTTATTTGTCGGACTATGTCATGGAATTCAATCTGGGATTAAATTACTTAAAAGGGTCATGTCTGAGGTGACCAAGCGTGTTTTCAATGTTAAATGGGTCATGTCTAAGGTGACAAAATGTTTTTTGCTTAAAAGGATCACGACTGAGGTGATCAACAGTTTTCAAAGTTAAAATGAACATGTATGAGATGATCGAATGCTCAAAATGTTTAATCAATAGTTAAATGGGGGGTAAATGTCAAATGCTCATAAAGTCAAAACCATGAGTATGATCCATTCGCACGACTGGACCATAAGTATGGACTAGTCGTACGATTGGACCATACTTATGAACTAGACAACCGAATGGAGCATGAGTATGAACCATTCACACGAATGGCTTACAAGATTGAGCCAGTCGCCCGACTGAAACCCAGGCGGCCGACTGAAGGTGATCGACTGAACCAATCGCCCGACTGAGTTCCAATCGCCCGAATGAAAAGAGCGAATGGATCCAGTCGCTCGATTGAAACCAGATTCAGTATAAATAGGGCCATAGTCAATTACACATACTCATCACCCCTCAATCGCCCTAAAATCGCATATCGTGTCGTTACTCTGCCAAAATTTCTTCTGACCTTACTTGAATTCAAATTTCAAGATTCTGACAATTGCTGGTTGTTAATGCGGTGCAACTTACATAAATCACAGTCAATTTGTGCCCTAAATCAATGATTTCGGTCGTAACCAAGAACCGAAACTTAGTCGGACGAATTAACTAATAAAAACTAAGTAGAATATTGAAATCAAGGTTATTAGGTGCTAAGTAGGGTTATTGCGAGTCTAATGAGCAAAACCACGATGTCTAATATTAAGATTTGCTCAAATTTGAATCTCAATCGAACAGACAGTAAGTCATACGACTGGACACCTGGATGAACTACAATCACACGACTGAGCTGGACAAATGACTCAGTCAGCCGAATGAACAATGCGTATGAGCTCAGTCGGCCAACTGAACCAGTCGCAGGCTCAATCGCCCAATTGAACTCAGTCGCAAGATAAGTCACCCGATTGTATTTAGTCACATGTTAGGTCAAACGACTTAACCCAGTCGTATGGTTCAATCGCACGATTGAACCAGACGGATCTCAAATAGGTTAATTTGAAATGGTTTCTGTTGTGTCATGATCTAACTTGTATGCTTCTTTTGTTACAGATTGATGGCTGATCGGTGGACCATCAACACCGAGCACAATATTTGTGCTCATCTGGACGCCACCACTGGGAATGTTGCCGAGTTTCCTGGCATTATAGCTTTCCTGAAGAGATCACGGATACACCGAGCCATATCTACACCATGCACTCCATACAGGTCTATACAACAGGCCTTCTGGGAGGGTGCATCAGTTGATCGATCTCATGAGCCCTACTGCATTAGGTGTACTATAGTAGGGCAGGATATAGAGGTGACAGCTGCAGATCTTAAACGAGTACTGGATCTGGGTGATGATGCAGATCACCCAACCAGACTACACCCTCTGATTGTGAGGGGATGCTTCCTCAGGATGAAGTACTCTAGGGACATCAATGCACATGTGCTAAACAAAAGCAACCTGTGTCCCCAGTTCAAGTACTTAGCACAGGTGATATTAAAGTGCATAGCTTCGAGAAGGGGTGGCTTTGATGACTTATCAGACCAAATCCAGAATGCCTACGTGGCACTGGTGCTGAACCACCCCTTCAGCTTCTCCAGCATGATCTTTGCATACCTGATACAGAACCTTAAGGCCAAAGGCAAGGAGGGCTTCAGTATGTACCCAAGATTCTTATAGATGATTATTGATGAGAAGCTGCCTTCCTTGCCTAAGGAGAGCCATGATGCGGTATCAATTGAGGTGATGGATGACACTACTTTGGGTCGCATGAAGGAGAGGAAAATGTGATCCCTGATTTTGGAGATACACTTGACAGTGATATGCATTTTAAATTGGATCCGATAGAGAGGGAGACCAAGAAATCAGAAAGCCAAGCTCAAGCCACGAACACCGATGTTGAAATCAAAAAGGCTGAATGGCGGCTTGTTTGCAGAGATCCGTGCCCAACGCACAGCACCAAAGCGAGTGCCTACGCCAAGGTCTACAAAGTCAAGAAGCATCTTAAGGTGTCTAGCAAGATAATCGCATGGGCTTACTTTGAGGATCTGAATGTATATGCAGTGAAAAGGGAGAAGGGAATTGAGTACTTCAGATTTCCACATGATCTGAAGACTCTTCCTGGTTTTGAGCTCAACCAGTTGGCACACCTGACCTGTTATATGCTAACCCCAAGAAGATGTCATGGTGGTTTGAAGCTGCGTTGAAGAGAGAATACCACACACGATGGGTTAATTTCAAGCCTCAACAACCTACGAGGTACATTTGAAGGTCAGAGGTGGACCCAAGGACAGGGAAACCCAAAGTGGTGTTGAAGTGGAGTCCTCCGATGTACTATGTCTAAGTTCCCATTGAGGGAAATGCCATAAGACTTCACTCCCCACTTCAAGTGGTGGTATTATGACTGTCAAACAGGAGAAGCAGTCATAGTATTACAAAAAGAGAGCCAAATGGAGACCATCCGGGTATTTGACCCAATGTGGCTAACCAACCTATCATCGAATGATGTTTATACTTTATACAGGTGGCCGTTATTCTATGATCCGCAGGATATTATACAGGCCCTCTAGTTTTAGAACGTCATAAGACTCTGCTTTGCATTTGAGATACATGCTGGAGTCACAGTCGAGGAGAGGCATAAGAAGTTTGACGAGCTAATGAAGGATGCCAGACAATGAAGGAAACTAGGTCCAAGGGGGAGTTTGTAGATCCATATGTACCTAGTTTACGATCTTAATGTAATATGTTTGTCATGTCCTTAATGTAAATGAAATATATGAGTTGAATGAAACGTATTATGTGGTTATTGATCTTAATGTTTAATGTTTCAATGTATGATATTAGTGTTTATCATTTATTAACGCATATTGAACCAAATATATCGGTTTGTGGTTATTTGAATAGATCATAGTCAAAGAATGATTGAGAAACATATTCAAACTTAGTTATATGAAGTTCTCATCCGAATGGTCCATGCTAATGGACCATACGCATGAACAACTTCATGCTAATAAACCAGTCACACGACTGGACCAGGAGACTGGATCAATCGCACAATTTTGACATGAGATTGACTCAGTCGCACGACTGAACACTCAGTCGTGCGACTGGATCAACCGCATGACTTAGTCGCACGACTTAACCATGCTAATGGTTCAGTCGCACAAATGAGTAACCCTAACCTATAAATACCACTTAATTCGTGGAAAAACTAAACACTTTCAATATTTCGACTCCTACTCGTACCCTAGCCGTCCAGAACATCCAAGAAAGCCAGTCTAAGTTCATAGATCGTTCTTGATCGATTCCTATTCGTTCTTAATGTTTAGTTTAATCTTATATCTACCGGGTTAACGTTCTCACTGATTGGATCGCCAATCAAATAGGATTTCGCACTATTTGATTCGGTATACACGTGAATCAGTTAGAACTCCATCCAGTACATGGTCCTAACAACCACTTCTTTCAGCAGATAGGCTATGAAAGAGATTTCTCTGTAAAGACCTACAAGAAAGGGAAGGTCGTATCCTAGTGGAAGTACTTACTACATGTGGTCATTCATAGCTTGTCCAACAAGCATGGGGGGTGGGACCAGATTCTTGAGGATCTCTCCTTCATATTGCATGGAATGGTTCAAGGCGTCAAGTTTAGGTACTCTCAATTTGTCTATACAAATTTACTTGAAAATCTGGACTTCTTAGGGAGCGTTTGGTTGGATGGAATGGAATTGAATTGAGAAAATAGTATAATTTGCAAGTAAATTATGTTTGAGTGGGTAATGAAATGTAAAACCCAAGGGAATGTTTCACCTCAAATTCCTTTGATTGTGGGATTTCAAAATCCTTCCACCTAGAGAGGGAATTTGAAATCCCACAACCAAGGGAATTTAAGGTGAAACATTCCCATGGCTTTTACATTTTATTACCCACTCAAACATAATTTTACTTAAAAATTATACTAGTTTCTCAATTCCATTCCATTTCATTCCATTCCATTCCTTCCAAACAAATGCTCCCTTAGAGTATTACATGTTTCCTAGATATATTCAGTACATTCTTAACTGTGAACTGGGCACATAGTTAAGGGAAACAGGTAATATTCTTAAATTGAGACAGATGAAGCCTGACATCTTTAAAATCTTGAAGAAGCCAGCTGCTTCTTTGGGGTAGAAACAGCCCTTGTCACGAAAATGTTAGAGTTCATTGCTAAAGGTGACAACCTAGCAACACAAGCTAGTGTTAAACCCACACCTTCTACCTCTCAACCACCAAAATAGCCTCAAATCATATTTACCTACCAAAGAAAATCCAAACAAACCCCTACACTTGTTATTCAGTTTGTGTAGGCCCACATATCATCACCCATACAAGAGGAAGTGGATACTAGAGCTCCTACTTCTCCTCAATATCAAACCACTCCTATCTCATCAAGAATCAGTGTTGAGGTTCCTCATGCTCAGCCTGATGAGCTCATTAGCCCAACAGCCTTAAGCCTTCACTCTGAGTCTCAACGCTCAAGTGAACAACCTTCAGGGGACAGTTACCATCCCCAACGTCTAGATCTTAACCAACCTATCCCTAACATAGAATTCTATGATGATAAAGACATAAGATTCAGTGACTACCTTGAGTCTCTCTACTCATTCCCTACTCAAAGAGAGATGAGTGCTCCTGCCACTCCCTTGTCTAACCCACATCATCCACCTACCACTAAGGTGGATTTCCCTGAACATGTTTAGGAGATCCATATGGAAGATGCTCTCACTTCTGCAAGTGATTACATCATTCAGACCTCAACCATGGCAACTCAGTCCATGACACTTCTCTTGAAGTTGTTAATGAGCAGAGGAAAACTAGCAGCCATGATGCTGGTGGTAAGAATGAGGACTTTGGTCCAATTATCTTATCCCTAATGATTCTTCTAATGAAGATGAGGGGAATTTAAGAGTAAAGGTTAAAAACTATCTCAAACATGCACCTACCTAGTCTCTAAGGTTAGTCATTTGGAATCTCAAGTGACTATCTTACACAACAAAGTTAATGATCATCAACTTGAGATTTCTTATCTAAGAAGAAACTAGCTGGGAGACCTTTGAGGAGAGCTCCTCTAGGAACACAAGAACCTATAGATGTGATTGACCTAACTCCTAGCTCACCTATGAAAGTGGGTGATGCTATCAAAAAGGGGGAGAAAGTCATAACAATCATAGAACCTAGGAGTTCTTTACAGAGTCTAGACATTAAGGACTCACCATCCTCACTTGCAACTGTCCTACTTAGTAACTTCCTCAAGTTCACATTGATGTGGACTCTCTAGATTCTCTTATTCAGAGTTTATTTGAGGAAGGTATTTCTAGGGCTATGACATACCCACCCTAAAGAACTTCAAACTACATAATTGGGTGGAGGTATGATGCTGACAAAAGGGCCCTCATTCTTCAAAGAGTTAAAGGGCAACAAGAGGTCTTCAATTTTTAGACCTTGAATTACTATGAAGGTCTTGACCTGATCAACATCCCACTTGTCAACCCAAGCCAATCTAAGCAAGCTGGAAGGCTGGCTCAAAGGATTCAAGACAGAATTACTGAAATGTTCAACCAAAGAAAGAGACAAATACAATCAGGTAATGTCATTGGTCAACTTAATATCGAGGTAGACCCTGAGATTAGCTTTAAAGGTAAAACCTTGACTGACGGCCCAATGATAGAGCCTGAGAGTCCTGTCACACCTACAACCACTTCAGCAATTTATTCCCTCGGTGACACACCTGCTGGTGAAGGTGTATCATAGCCTCTCTCTAGCCAGAGCATGGATGCTACTCCGGGCAATGAAAGCCAGAGATCTCTCCACCCGGAGTCACAAAGGTTATGGGTGACAAAGGGAAAAGGAAAATGACTCCTGAGGAGATTGAGGAAGAGGAGTGAGATAGGAAAAGGAAGCTAAAGGGAGATAGTTCTATTGGGTCTTCAGGAGTCATGCAAGCTGCAATAAGACTGCCCCAGACCAGATACCCAAAATGATAAGTTAAGGGCAGTCAAGAGTCCTTACTTATAGACCAGGAACTATAACATTTTTCAAATCATCTCCCTCCCCTTAGAGGAACTTAATGTACTGGCAGACATGGAAGTGTCAAGATTGAAGAAGGAAGTAGAGGATGCAAGATTGCTCCTTCAGATCAAGAAAGAAAAGAGACTAAAAAGACTCTACAAACATGTTCCTACTCTCTCACCAGTTCAAGAAATTCCTGTGCAAGAGACTGTGGCACCACAAGAACCTCAGGTAGATAAAGAAATTAACAGGCAAAACATGATTAACTACTTTAGTGCCATAGGTCTCTACCAGGCAGATACACTTCTTCCCCTAACATTTGAATATATTGAGTTTGAGTATCTCAAATAACTTGAACTTCAAGTACTTAAAGAGCAGAAGGCTACAAAGAGGAAAATAAGGAAAGAAGTTGCCAAAGCAAGAGACATCATCCAAAAAAGTCAAAAGAAGTCGGCTAATAGGCAGAGGATGATGAGCTTCTTGAAGCTGTATGGATTCTTCAGAAGGAGACTTGGCCCTATGTCTCAATCCACCATGGATGATCACATAAGGGTGATCAAGTAGAAGATTAAAAGAGGAGAGCTCATTGCTTTACACTCCCCACTAAGTCAAGCCTATCAAGAAGTGGAGGTTAAAGTTGAACATTTGAGACAACACAACCTGAACCTCCTGCTAAATCTCAAGAAGCTTCATTTTTTGTTCCACAACAGGGTCAAACTCCCTCTCCTTCTAAACCTATGAGGGAGGTAGACCCAACTGAGAAAGACAAGACAGAACAACAAGGTGTTGTAGGCCAGCCTTTTCAGTTAAAGAGTTCTAAGAGGAGGAAAAGGATGGCCTCTAAGCCGAAGTCTAAGAAGAAGAAGAGAAGACAAGGTCATCCACCTCCAGACCTTAGGATGAGTCAGAACATCCTGAGGAGTGCATCAAGAGGAAGCTCAAACAACTCCCATTTAAGTGGCCCATCTTGCAACAAGAAGACCCATCTTATCCTGGACTTACTCTACTAATCCGGAGATGGCATGTAAGCATAGATCAAGGTATTGAAGATGTCTACACATGGAAACACATGTTCAATCTACCAATGATCTGTTTGAGATAAGAAGATATTATGAGAGTTTGAGTAATCATGACCATCTGATTAAGAAAGGCATGGTCATCATCATAATAAGGACTGTCAACACCTAAGATCTTTAATGTTTTAGTAACATCAGTCTAGGGGGAATTTGTATAGTTTATATAAAGGCTGATGCACCTAAAACATCCAAAGTCTTCCTGCATGCATGCATTGAAGTGCAAAAGTAGAAATGTTTCGGAAGTTTTACACCATGCACTAGAAAAATATTCTAAGTGTAAAATCTTTCAAAGCCAAGACCAACATCTTTTGAAGCTTCAGATACAAAGTATTCCAAAGCCAAGAAGTGAAGACAGATTATCTTTCAAATACTTTTAAATACATTCTTTATCTGATGTACTTTACTATAAAGCTAGACCACTTTCCACTGCAACTTTGTTGACTCACCAACTTTTACTAGTTCGTGAAAAAGTCCATGCTTTTGGTAAACTATACATTAAGATCTTAAGTCTGTGTTTCCTATATTATGTACTTTTATCCTTTTTTTAATATATTAGGATGTGAGCTATGGCATGTCATAGTCACTAGTCAAAAGACAATCTGTCTTTCGACTCTATATTTGATTTTGTTGTCTAGTTTAAATGTTTCCAGCTGGCTTTCTAAGTACGGTTGGCCGTAGGATTTAGTATAAAGTATCTCAGGTACTTATTACTTTATGAATATGCTCAATACGTGTAAAAGAACTTGAGAGCAATATACAACATTCTTGATAACCATTTTATCTGTGTTGTTTATTCTTAACTTTGTCTCTTATTTACTTGTGTTCTTAGCATCATTCTAGCATGTTATTAGTTCTCCATTTGATATGTTAAGTGTTCTAACATCACTCTCCTCATTGTGTGCTTGTGTTGTAAGTGACCAACCCTACTAAACGGTCTTGCAGAAAATATGAATGAACAATATGGTAAATTTCTTGAACTTTTCAAACAATTACATATTAACTTACCATTGGTTGAGGCTTTGTCACAAATGCCAAAGTATGCTTAATTTCTTAAAGACATTCTAATAAACAAAAAGAAATTCGAGGACCTTTTGCGTGTAACTTTGATTGAAGAATGCTCAATGATTTTGCAAAACAACCTACCTAAGAAGATGACCGATCTAGGGAGTTTTACTATTACTTGTTTAATTGATAGCTTATATATTAGTAGTGCCTTAGATGACCTAGGTTCTAGTATCAATTTGATGTCTTACTTGGTATTTGCAAAACTAGACTTAGGCGAGCTTAAACCAACCCAAATGAGCATCCAACTTGTCGATCGATATGTGAAGTACCCTAGAGGCATAGTTGAGATCATGTTGGTAAGATGGATAAATTTATCTTTCTTGTTGATTTTGTAATTATTTACATGGATGAAGTTAAAAATATATCACTTATCTTGGGTTGACTGTTCTTAGCTACCTTGAGAGCCTTAACTGATGTATGTAATGGTAAATTAACTCTCAGGTTAGATGAAGAAATAGTATTTAATATTAAAAATTCAATGCAATATTCACAAAATCATGATGATTCATTATAATTTATTGATGCTATTGACTCACATGTGGTTCATTATTTGTAGAAATATTATGAATATAATGCTTTGGACACACATTTGCTCGATGGGGAAAACATTGACCTTGGTCATGTGTACATTGTTGATGAGTTGGATTGCTTGTCAACCAATGAACCATTCTCAAGTCCGAAAGTATTTGATGTAGTGGAAAGAGACGAATCAATGAAGGCCAAACCATCGGTCGAGGAACCACCATCTTTAGAACTTAAGAAACTACCATCTTACTTGGAGTATGCTTACTTGTATGATGATTCTAAACTAGCCATCATTATTGCTTCTGATTTGATGAGTGATGAAAAGGTGAAGCTTTTAAAGGTGTTAAAGACGCACAAGAAAGCTATGGCTTTGAAGATCATGGATATAAAAAGAATACACCCTTCCTTTTGTACCCATAAAATCTTAGTGGAGGATGATTATAAGCTGGTGGTGCAACACCAAAGTCGCCTAAACCCTACTTGGAAGATGTGGTAAAGAAAGATGTAATCAAGCTACTTGATGTCAGCTTGATCTAGCCGATTTCTGATTCCCCATGGGTTAGTCCGGTACAAGTCATACCAAAGAAAGGATGTATGACGGTGGTGACAAATGAAAAGAATGAGCTTATACCTAAAAGAACCATCATGGATTGGAGAGTTTGCATTGATTACCACAAACTCGACGATGCAACAAGAAAAGATCATTTCCCCTTACCATTCATTGACCAAATGCTAGAACGTTTATCTGGGAATATGTTTTACTATTTTACTTATGGTTTTTCAGTACACTTTAAGATTCCAATTGCTCTCAAAGACCAAGAAAAGACGACATTCACATGTGCTTATAGCACTTTTCCGTAAAGAAGGATGCTATTTGGATTGTGTAATGCACTAGACGATTTTTAAAGATTCATGTTTGCCATATTTCATGACATGATTGAAGACTCGATGGAAGTATTCATGGATGATTTCTTGGTCTTTGGAAATTCATTTGATCATTTAATGTGGGGCTAGGGGTAGATAAGGCAAAAGTGGAAACTATTTCAAAATTAGCACCACCCAATTCGATTAAAACAATAAGAAGTTTCTTAAGTCATGTTGGTTCTTATCGATGTTTTATTAAAGACTTCTCAATATTTGCAAGAACTATGACCTAACTTCATGAAAAGGATGAGACCTTTGTTTTTAATGATGAATGTTTAGTTGCATTTAACTTACTAAAAGAAAATTTGATAAATGCACCCATAATAGTAGCCCCGGATTAGAACCTCCCATTTGAATTAATGTGTGATGTTAGTGACTATTTAGTTAGTGTGGTTTTAAGGCAAAGGAATGAAAAGCATTTCACCTAATCTACTATGCAAGCAAGACTCTTAATGATGCTCAAGAGAACTACACAACCACTGAAAAAAATTTGCTTCATGTGCTTTTTTCTTTTGATAAATTTTGTTCTTACCTTGTTTTTCAAAAAAACTATTGTTTTGGACAAGTCAGAATGAATCTTTGATGTCCTATGTATATAGTTCTCTTACGGTTATTTAACCATATTGAGTTGCTTTTGTTTTCACAAACAAAACAAGCAAACTTACCTTCCATACAATATTCAGATAAGTTACTGTATGCATGAAAATCACTTATGGTTCAAAAAATCATGGCTCTCAATTTAAGTTATTCTTTCTTTTAAGCGTCATACATGTTTACCCTTTAATTTCACATAGTCTTTAAGTCACTGATCAAAGGAAATATATAAACATCAATATCATTACTAGGTTTTCTCAGGCTTTGTATCAATAAGGATATCATAATGTACTTTCGTTTCATGCATAGCTATGGTGTTAGATTGTATATGCATAGAAGAGCTCGCCACATACTATGACGACTACGCATGTTTCCAAAAGGATTAATTCTGTGTGAACTAAGTCCAAAACGTATATTTTGGATCCCGTCCCAAAACTATAGATATATGTTATTGATTCTTATCCACTGAGTTGAGTCTGCAACATGCCTTAGTTTTCTATCATTTGTATGCTCCTCTAAATACCAACATAATAATTTTGCTTCTTTTTCATTTGAAAATAAATCGTTTTTGTCTCGCTATAATGGGAAAGTACCAAAACATTTTAGTCATTGGTCCATTTTTTATCACATCATCATCAGCTTCATATGTTTTTTTTTACATTTATACTTGATACATCACATGTAACACATTTATATGTCTTTCTTAACTCATTTATATACAACATACAATCATTTAGACATATATATTTTTTCAACTTCGTATCCTATTAGACATAACAACTTTTTAGCATGATATGTAGAACTTGGTAGCTTGTTACCTTCCGAAAGCATGTCATGCAAAACCACTAATAAACTAGTGAAACTTTTATCACTTCATCCTTAGTTTGAATATTAGTTAAACAACTTTAATACGACATTATACATCGAGCAATTTTTACAGCCAAGATATAACGGTTTCTCTGCATCATCAAATAAATGATGTAACTTTTTAGGGTCTAAATCATGTATCGTTTCTTTTAAGTTTTCATTATTTTCATGTATGTATGAATCTCTATTCTTTGTATTATCACTGTGTAAATTGAACAATGATGTGCCACAATCAATAAGTGATTCATCATGCATCGACCAGCAAGTGTATATAGGCATTAAACCATGTTTCAAAAAATGAATCTCTATGTCTTTAATATCCTTAAATCTTTGAAACTTTACAAAGTGAACAAGAACAAATAATCAATTCATTTCCTTTATTCACTCGATTAACTTTGGCCACCATAAGAAAATTTTGAACTCCTTATGTATACATTAAGCTAAAACATTCGGTCTTGTACATCTAAACTTTACAATCCATCTAAAAATAAAAATAAACAAATATGATATGAAGTGGTGAATATGATGTAATTCTTTAACTCTAAAACAGTGGATCTTAATCCACTTTTTGAATATTCTATCTAATGTGTATATAGGTTGACGAGTTAACAATTTAAGTAAAAATCAACAACATTCCCCCTTAACTAATCAAGTAAACGAACAAATCATAAACTCAAAGGACTAAAGAGGAAATGATGTTGATTTTTTCTTAAATAGTCAACACGTTTAACTACATACATCCTAAATAAGATAGAATATTTACAAAGTTGTATCAAAGGACAAACTGAAATTTATCTCTATTAAATAATTTTAGATAAGTATATTCTAAAGGGTCCTAGCTAAAGAATATAGCTAAAGAATATGTGTATATATATAAATGTGGGTGTGTGTAAATAGTATAATTTTATAATTGTAATTCTAATGTGTGTGTATGGTGACAAAATGAATATATGTTCTATGATTAAATTAAATGATTATATAACATACTATATCAATATATATATATATATATATATATATATATATATATATATATATATATATATATATATTAGTAAAAGATTAAAACTTACTAATCTTTTAAAATCTTAAAGAAGCTCTTGAAGAAACTCTTGTTAAAACTAAGATACGCTCTTGATCAAATATGTTGGATGATTATAAGATTTGAATCACTAAAACAAAGCAATATACAAATTGTATCTTTAATAAACACAATCTACAATAATCAAAATGTTGAATTTCAGACAAGTTAGGCGCTCGAGATTTCTAATATGATGATTGTATAGAGAGTTACATGTTATCAAACCCTCATCAAATTGAGATATCTTAAAACTTGAAGAAGTTTTTGTTGACACGTCATGGTTTCATCATTAGGCTTCTTTAAATTTCAGACAAGTTAGGCGCTCGAGGACTTCACTTCCTTCTTTTCCTTTTAGTGAAGGGGCTTTTCATTATTGTTTTCTTGTTCGACTCTAGTAGTTGCTTCATTAATGTATACATTCTCTTCTTCATCATTTAATTACTACAATAACATTATTAATATTAGGAGCCTTTTTCTATACTTAATTTATCTTACTTGCTTGAATATCAACATCCAAATATAAAAGCATAAAATGATATTAACTACACTCATTATCTTTCATTATAAGATTTCAGTTTCTCTCGTATCAAGAGTCTCAATATGACTCTTGATGTCTCTAGTTCATTGTTCTTCTTTGCTATATGTATGTGTACTCCATAAACTCTTTGGATATATAGAAAATCATAAAGTGTTTTATGGTATTAGAGCTTCTATAGCTTGTACCTGTAATAACAAAACCAACCATGACAACAAGCTCTTCAACAAGTGCCTCAGCTTCCAGCCTAGCTTCTTGAGAGTCTCAAACCTTACCTACCTTCTCCACTACAAACCTATCCAATCTGGTTTCCACAAAATTAACAGTTGAGAACTATCTAAATTGGAAATATTATCTTATCGCAATACTAAGAACTAAGAACTACGAACTACGGGACTTTTGCACCACATCAACACCAACTCACCTAAATTAGGAAAATCTTCACGTAAATATACAACCTGGGAACAAAGTGATGGTTATGATGCTGCCTTCATTAATGTCACTCTTGGCTCGACCATCAATCACCTTGCTATTGGTACTAAGTTAGAATTAAAACTATAGGAATTAAGTTCTTGAAGAGTCTTATATATAATAGGAATAAGCAAAGACAAATCGGTTAAGAACACAGTTTCAGTTATCAAAACAAGGGAATCAATCAGTTACCTTACCTAATGTTGTGATCAAGCTAAGAAACTTGCAGATGCTTTATTCTCAAACATCAACTGCAACCAGTTACCTTACCTAATGTTATGATCAAGCTAATGTTTCTACATATTGAGAACACTTAACTGCAACCAACGTTCATTCAACTACGACGGAAGTTACTTGTGATAGAGGAAAGACTTGCAACAGGCAAGCTTTCTACTCTTGTCGAGGCTCTGAATGTTCTCAGCATTAGTCTCGATAGTTACAAAACGAAAAAGAACAATGGAACTACGTGTCAAATCTCTTTCAAACATGGACATCTAGCGGCTCTTTGCTACTGGCGTTACACACCGTCATCATCAAGTCCAAGCCAAAATAGAGGAAGAAGGGGTCGATTTTATCGTGGAGGACGACATCACTTTCACTTGTTGTCAAGTAAACAAAGATTATCTTCATAGAGATGCTCTGGATGGACAAAGAACATGAAGCACTGATGGTGGGGGCGGCGATCTCATTGTGCCTCCCAGGCCTAATTTTTCTAATAGGGAACATTCTTATCTACATACCGAAGACCAGCTTAATTACCCTCGTATTCCTTTTGTTTTTGATCCATCTCATAGCCAGGTATGGACAATTTGGTCCTATCGGACCTTCAATTGGTGGGCCACATATTTCATACACAAGCAACTTGCTTTTTTTCTACCACTACTCTTGTTGGCTATTAAATTCGGTCACAACTCTCAACATGAATCGGCAAGTTTCTGTCCTACTCACTTTGCTCAATGGATTGTTTTTTAAACATTAGAATCTAATACTTTCACTGGTCTCACTGCTCAGCTTCCTTCTCTCTTTGACATATGCCATAGCACATATGGCATCTGATCTTGTGTTGCTTTTTTACACCAAACCATATCATGGAACTGATCGAGTGATTTTTGGTGATGGTAAGAACCCTTAACATTACGCAAGTTGGTAAAACTATAACAAACCATTAACCTAAAAATGATTTACCTGTTCCTTGTGTTACCAAAAATTTACTCTTTATTACCCAACTTACTCTTCGTAAACCTATTTGTTTTACTTTCTCATGTTGTGGACTTTTACTCAGATAATTGCCGGTCAATTCCTCCATCACATGCTAATGCATGTCAAACATCAAAATCTCCTAGAATTCTTTTTTCATTATCTAATACTCGTAGTACTACTCCTCTCCATATCGTTCATTGTTATATTTGGGGCCATCCCCTTCCATCTCTCGATTGGGTTATCGATCTCTTATGACCTTTATTGAAGACTATCATCGTTACACGTGGATCTATCCTTTGTCCTATCGATCCCAAGCTCTTGAATCTTTCATCGACAACCATTAAATACTTTTAGTGTGATTGTGCACCTATTAACACAAGAACAAATGCATCAGTTTCTCTCTAATTTCAACATAACATATCATATTTCTTGTTCATATACTCGATACCAAAATAGTGTGGCAGAACAAAAGAATCGTCACTTTTCTAAAATTTCATGTACTCTTTTGTTTCATACGCATTATCTAATGATCACTGGTACGATGCAAATGCCATTGTCGCTTTTTTTATTAATAGACTAACGTCTAACAATCTTGCTCATTCTTCTCCGTTTGAACTCTTATCTCGTTCTAAGCTTGACTATTCACTTCTTCATACTTTTGGTTGCATATATTATCCTTTTATTGGTGACATACGAGATGATATGTTGTCTCCTAAATCCATTCTATGTATATCTATTGGGTATGCTCCTAGTCATCGTGACTACTTGTGTCATGACCATCTCACATCTCGTACTTACACCTCTCATCATGTTAAGTTTCATGAGGATATCTTCCTAATGAACATTTCAACTTCTTCAATGATGTGGTTGACTTCTACCTTTTCTCATTCCATATCCACTCTCACAATAATTTCTTCTTCCCCCCATCATCGGTCCCTACGTCACTGCTAACACCATCCTGACCATCTTCATCATTGCTTGAGCTTTTAGTTATCTCTCTCAACATCTTGGTAACGTATCTCCTCCGATCAAGCCAGTAAGATTAGATCATCGTACTTTGTTCAGCATGCGTATATACACAATTGTACGGATAGCATACGATTCTCTATTCGACTCGGTGAGATCTACCTGCCGGCATCTGTTCAACAGGTCAGCGTTAATGATCCCCAGCAGCAGAGGAGCATCCACTACATGACCAGCCGTCGCCACCTCAACCATAGCTTCCTCGACACATTTACAGAGATGTGAGGCTACCTACACATATGGAGACATTTATGCATGAGGTTTCTTGAGTTTACGGGAGCAAGGACCTCAGTTCGATCGAGTTGAGAATCTTATGGATTGACACGTTTAGCACAAGATTGCGTGAGCATGAGTTGCTGGTATCGATCCTCCGGAGTTGCCACCGCATCGTCATTACCCAGATTCGCCGTAATTTTATATATTATTAGAATTGTAACCTTATTTTGTTATGTATTAAATAACTTTGTTATATCATTTTATGTTAATGTTTTGTATTGATATCTTGATTGTTCATTTAAACTATAAATGTTTGTATTATATGTTTCGTCGGCTAGTTAAAATACAAAATTAAGTAAACATATAAAAAAAGATGTAAAAATAACATAAAACTATCTGATATATAATTATTTATATATTCATCAGCTCGTGAAAATTATTTTTATATCTATGATATATCATATATAATAACATAACATATATTTATAGCAAAAAAAAGATGTAAAATAACAAAAAAATAAGAACTTTAACCTATAAGTGGCGTATGGACCATCACATGGTTATGGGATCATAAGTTTGAAAAAGAAAGTCATATGTGGTGTATGTGTCCATACGCCGCGTATGGCCTCCGGCCGACATTGATGTGACAATCTCTTATGAGAGAATGAATGTTGTGGAATGTTTTGTTGGAAATTTATTTATAATATTAATATGGTTTATTAATATTTACTCAATAAATCAATATGTTGAATGAAAATTAATGTGATTAATGACATTAGGAATTAATAGTGTGAGAAGTTGTCCTACATTAGAGGAAAGAAAAACTATAAAATGGTTTATATTCTATAACATCTTGTCTATATTATTTCCTAATGTGTCACACTAAGTGGATTCGTGAAGGGTGCGAACCACCCTTAACTCGCACTCGCATTTGCGCACACACGCGCACGCAGTGTGGGCATGTGGGCGCAATGTGGCTCTTTGATGGCGCACTTTGCACTTTGATCGCACACTTGCATCACCGCGAGCCGCCTTAGAATTTTTGAAGGTTGGTTCGAGGGTCTGGTCAGGTGCGACTGACCTTGGTGTGCGGTTAGAGTTGTGACTCATAACAGCTTCTGTTACACGTTGACTAAAACCGACGACTGTTAATTATGAATTAATAAGCAGTTACGATTTCGGATTAATGGCTGAGTAATGGTTGGGTGGCTGTTATGGTTCGAATTCCACTATAAATACTGAGTGTAGCTTAGTAGAAAGACACACCAACACAACTCGAGACCTGCAGCAAACCAGGTTCTCTATCTCTTTGGATTCTCTTCTACAAACAAGTCCGGGTTCTACATCAATCCCGGCAGTACAAACTGCTTTGGTTGTTGTACCCTGGGAAACAAAACGAGTTCTCTTGGGAGGCTCGGAATTTGTTTTAAGGGCCCCGTGTTGAACACAATCCTCAGCTTTTACATTTCTGTTTCTTCTATTTCTATAAATGTATCATTGTAATAGGGATTGATAGTCAATTATTTATATTCATTTGTATTGAGTATATTAATAAAATTGTTTGAATTTTTATTTTATATGAACGGTTTCTACAAACTTAAAACAAAATTGAAAACATCGTTCATATATTAATCTGTGATTTTAAAAGGTTAATTTTTTTATATTGTTTCCGTTTTCTTATTCACGAGTGATCTGTAAAGTTGGACTTAGAACATCTACCATTGAATTCTGAAAGTAGTTAAAAAAAATTTTCAAATTCGTTTGTGGTTATAACTGTTTTCACTTTTTTATTCACGAATGATCTTCAAAGTTGGATTTAGAACATCTTTTATTGAATTTTTAGAATTTTAAAAATAGTTTGAATTATTTTTTCAATTTTGATAGTTATTTCAATTTGTTGGAAATTGGTCTAACTTAAACTGTTTTTGTAAAACAGCAAACAACATGTCTTCAAGTGCTATGAGTTCCTCTTTATCAGCCCCTTTAGCTGCAACCACTGTGGGAGCGACCACTGTGGCAAACCATGCCGAGAAACCCGGAAAGTTCACAGGTGTCTATTTTAAAAGATGGATACAGAAGATGTTCTTCTACTTGACAACCTTGAACTTAGCACAGTTCTTGGAGAAAACTGCTCCCCTACCTAAAGAAAAGGATGATGCTCAAGCCTTGAGTGCCATTGATGCTTGAAGCATTCGGAATTTCTTTGTTGCAACTACGTTTTGAATGGTCTTTGTGATTCATTGTATAACGTGTATTGCAACATAAAGACTGCCAAAGATCTATGGGAGTCTTTAGAAAAGAAGTATAAAACCGAGGATGCCGATAGCAAGAAATTCATAGTGGATCGGTTCTTGAATTTTAAAATGGTTGATAACAAGACTGTGATTAGCCAAATTCAAGATTACAAGTTATACTTCATGAAATTCATGCTGAGGGGATGCCTCTCAATGACACCTTCCAAGTTGCAACCATGATTGAAAAGTTGCCTCCAAGTTGGATAGAGTTTAAGAACTACCTTAAGCTCAAACAAAGGAAGATGACCGTGGATGAACTTATTATTCATCTTCGAATTGAAGAAGACAACAAAATGGCTCAAAAAGGCACCCGTGTGGAACCGATGGCAAAGGAAAATATGGTTGAACATGGGCAATCATCAAGGGGTTATCAAGGTAAAGGGAAAAAGACAATTGGGAAACCAAAGGTGAACCTTGGACCAAAGAAAGGAGTTGTGAAAAAGAAACCTCCACCTCCTCCTTTCCAAGGTATTTGCTACAATTGCAATGAGACGGGGCACCGTGCTAATCAATGCAAGCAACCAAAGCGTGAGCGTGCGCATATGGTGGATGAAGACAATGAACCGTTATTGGCAATGATCACTGAGTTATCGGCAATGGTGGAAGAAGTCAACCTCGTGGGAGACAATCCGCATGGATGGTTCATTGATACGGGAGCTACCCGTCATGTGTGTGGTGACAAGACTCTCTTTAGCACTTTTAAAGAGGTTAAGGGTGATGAAAAGCTTTATATGGGTAATAAAGCTACGGCTGACATCAAAGATGAAGGAAATGTGATCTTGAAGATGACTTCCGGGAAGGAACTCACTTTGAGCAACACCTTTTATGTCCCGGAGATTCGAAAGAATCTTGTTTCGGGATGGTTGTTTAATAAGATACATCGGGAGGTTATGTAATTTTGTGTCTTTATGTAAATGATATGCTTATCATCAGGAGTAATGATAAAATAATAAAATCTACTAAGAACATGTTGAAAGGAAGATTTGACTTGAAAGATATGGGTTCAGCGAATGTAATTTTAGGAGTGAAATTATTCGAACCCAAGATGGTCTTGTGTTAAGCGAAGCTCATTATGTGGACAAGATTCTTGAAAAATTCAACTCGGGAGACATGAGCACGTTCTCCTGTTGATACCACCCAACATCTAAAGAAAAATAGAGGCGAGGGGGTTGCTCATTTAGAATATTCAAGGATCATGGTAGTTTAATGTATCTAATGACATGTACTAGACCCGATTTAGCATACGTGGTGAGTAGGCTAAGCAGATATACTAGTAATCCAAGTTCAGAACATTGGAAGAGTATAACGAGGGTGCTTAGATACATAAGATACACAAGATACTATAGATTGAATTATACCCGTCATCCAGCTGTGATTGAAGGGTATACTGATGCAAACTAGATATCATATATAAAAGATTCCAAATCAACAAGTGGGTATGTGTTCTTACTTGGTGGAGCAGCAATATCTTGGAGATCATCCAAGCAAAACATCATAGCTAGATCCACAATGGAATCGGAATTTATCGCTTTGGATAAAGCCGGAGAAGAGGCTGAATGGCTACGTCAATTTGTGGAAGACATTCCAAGATGACCAAAGCCGTTATCGACTATTTGCATACATTGTGATAGTGAGTCGGCAATTGGTAGAGCCAAAAGCTCAACGTACAATGGCAAATCAAAGCACATCAGGCGTAGACATAACACAATACGACAACTAATATCAACGGGTGTAATCACAATTGACCATGTTAAGTCAAAAGATAACATTGCAGACCCATTAACAAAAGGCTTAAGCACAAAAATAATTTATAAGTTGTCAAGAGGAATGGGACTAAAGCCCACGAAAAAGGGGAATATGGGGGAAACCTAACCTAGTTGACTGGAGATCCTAAGATCTAGGTTCAATAGGACAACTTAATCATATGACCAACAGAGTCACTATAGGAAGTACCCTAAAACTTAAAGGGGGTGACGAACTTCCTAGTCCATTCACTCTGGGGGAGTACCCCGAACAAGTGACCAAAGTAAGGTTAAGCATATTAAGGTTAGATGATTCATGGGAATCAATATAACTATTATGCTTTTAATGATTCATCGAATCACCTATGTTAAAGAGAAGTGGGGTCGATTCGAATGGATTTGTAGGGAGGCGCAAATCCTAGAGCTCTCGCAGAACCATGACAGTGTTCCATGACCATTAAAGGACACGCTAATGAGGGGTTGATCAAACCAGGAAGAGTGTTGTGTGATTGTATATGTCGTCTACACATCATTAGGAGATTAAGTATAGATCACAAAGGAAGGTTCTAAGGGAAGACCTACCTATCCTGCAACACTTGACTGCTGAATTTTTTGGAAAAGTGATTTCTTCATGTGAGGGATTGTTGAAAATTTATTGATAATATTAATATGGTTATTAATATTTACTCAATAAATTAATATGTTGAATGAAAATTAATGTGATTAATGAATTAGAAATTAATAATGTAGGAAGTTGTCCCAGATTAGAGGAAAGAAAGAATATAAAATGGTTTATATTCTATAACATCTTGTCTATATTATTTTCTAATGTGTCACACTAAGTGGATTCGTGAAGGGTGCAAATCACCCTTAACTCGCACTCGCACTCGCGCGCGCGGCGTGGGCATGTGGGCGCAATGTGGTGCTTTGATGGCGCACTTTGCACTTCGCACACTCGCATCACCGCGAGCCCCCTTAGTATTTTTGAAGGTTGGTTCGAGGGTTTGGTCAGGTGTGACTGACCTTGGTGCGCGGTCAGAGTTGTGACTCGTAACAGCTTCCGTTACACATTGACTGAAACCGACGACTGTTAATTACGAATTAAATAAGCAGTTACGATTTCGGATTAATGGCTAGGTGACTGTTATGGTTCGAATTCCACTATAAATACTGAGTGTAGCTCAGTAGAAAGACACACCAACACAACTCGAAACCTGCAACAAAACAGGTTCTCTATCTATCTAGATCTCTTCTACAAACAAGTTCGTATTCTAGATCAATTCCGGCAGTACAAACTGATTCGGCTGTTGTACCCTGGAAGACAAAACGAGTTCTCTTGGGAGGCTCAAAATTTATTTTAAGGGCCCCGTGTTAAACACAATCCTCAGCTTTTACATTTATGTTTCTTCTATTTCTGTAAATGTATCATTGTAAAAGTGATTGATAATTAATTATTTATATTCATTTGTATTGAGTATATCAATAAAATTGTTTGAATTTTTATTTTATATGAACGGTTCCTACATGTTTTAACCGTATGCAGCATGTATGGACCAATATACGACGTATGGGATGCCGGGATGTTGATTTAGAATGTGAAAGTGTTTAAATATCCCCTCCCCTTTTTAAACATATTTTTGGGATATTTAGGTATATTTTAGCAGATATGAAACCATATTAATGCAAAAAGATGGAAAAAAAGTCGTAGATTTTTACAATATCCTTTTACAAACCCACTAAATAATACTGAAAAGAGAACTAATTTTTATAAAACAAATGTTTTTTAGGAAACAAAAAGAGAAACAAACTATTATGTTCGAGTAATTCAAATAGTTTTGAAAACATAGAATTAATCATTTCAAAAGTTTCTACCTCAAGCTATTAAGTTTATTGACTTGAGAAAACATTGAGATTAGGGATAAATCAGTGACATAGATGAAGACTAAATCATATATACTCTTGTATTATTAATTCTATAATGTTATATCAGATGAAATAAACATATTATTAATTCTATAGTGTTACATCAGATATGGAATATATAAGAAAGTCATTTTCACATAGAAAGAAAAACAAAACAAAACTTTTTCAGTAACTTTAAGTACTACATTAACAAGTGTCAAAATTACAAATTATACAACCAGCTAATCATCCACATATAAACAAAAAGATTATACATGATGAATATAAATATACAAAAGCTTGATGGTTATTTGCCAAGATTTGTGCTCGAATGCAAATTCATCATTTGCAAACCACAAAATAACTTGTTTCACCTCCTTTTTACACTGAATGCTTTAGTGAAGAATTTCGAGACTTGTTAAAACAAGATGCAAAATTCTAACCTAATATTCACTCCTACCATAACACCATCCACATTAGTGCAAAGCTTTTTTTTTTTTTACTATGATAAACACTGCTAATCATTACTTAACTAATAGGAAAACTCTAAACAAATAATAAATATTGAACTCATGTTGAATTTTCCAAACCTTATTGACATGTAGTCTCTTTCGGTAAAACTTTTCTTGACTTGATTGAATAGAAATGATACAATTTAGTTAAATCATTTCCAAATCCAAGGTAAAAGCTCTCTGACAGATAACCAATAATAAACTCAGGTCGCCTTAAGCATCATGTCTACCGTTCAATTCTTCGACTCGAATCATGTCTCATCGAACATTCATCTTACAACCAAACCGGACAAAACTGTACTTCCGAGATCACCAATTCCAACTCTAAATACAATAATCGCCCCAAAATTTCATCAGAGTAACATGGTGTTGGCCTAATTTTATACCACTTCAAGAAGATCTGCAAAAATGAGAGAATCTCTCCCCTCACATCGCATAAATCTGTGTTTCACCGGATATTAATACGCGGATCTAAACATCGTAAGCGCATATGAAGAAGATCTGAAGAAAAAGACAGCTAACCTGCAACTTTCGCCAGAGATGAATTGCATTAACACAGATGCAACTTCCGGTTGTCAGATGTGATTTTCTGCAGAAATCAAAAATGGGTTTTGAAGAATAATTTGGATAAGATGCTGTGTAAGGAGGAAAGTGGTGTGACAGGCCGATGAAATTGAAAACAGGAAAGGTGGAAATATAGGTCTATATATATATATATATTCTCCTTCCGACCGGATCTCTAACCTAATTTAAATTAAATTACTATTTTGGTTATTTTGATTTGATCCTTTTAAGCATGTAAGTTTAAAAACGAATTTTAACAAATCAAGCTTGATTAATATTTTATATTCCTTTCAATTCAATACACTAATATAGTTAGATTTTTAATTAATTCTAATAAAATGACCAAAATACTCTTTGATTGAAATATTTATTTTTAGTAACCTCAAATATCAAAAATGTAATTTACTCTCGCACACAAAATATCATATATTATATATTATATATTGCATATTACATATTACATATTATATACACGAAATGTTTTTATTTTTATTTTCTAAAGTTTTTTAAATTTTAATTTTAAGCGTTCGGTTTTAAACGTCGTATTTAAACCATCATTTTATCTAATGGAATATTTAAAACCATTTTGGCTTATTATACTTCTTATTTAAACTATTAAGTTTATTTAAACGTCATTTTAATGTATTTGTTTTATTTAAACCGCAAAGTCTTTTCAACTGTTATTTTATTTAAACGTTTTTTAATCGTTTATGTAAAAGCCACCCATTTTTAAACTATAAACCCAAACCCGAACTCATTACGAATTTTCATACATTAAAAAAATTTATTATTTAAATATTTATTCATTTTGATGAATCAAAATGCACTAAATGTATATTATTTAACTAATTTTTGAACATTATTGTCAATGTTTAGTTATTATACCATTTAATCAATTTATAATAATTTCATACTTTATAGAATAAAATTTTATAAGTTTATGAAGTTAGTTGTCATTTATGTGTTTTAATTATAATAAAAAAATTATTAGACTTTACAATTTCTATAAGATTTATAAAGATATATAAAGACTATTATCAATTACAAAATTTCAACCATCTTACTAATTAAATAACAAACTTTTAACAAGATTCATAATTTCTATAATGCTTTTATAAGTAAATAATGTGAATAATCATTTGAATTTGGATGTTACAAAGTATAGGGTTGGAAATGTAATTACTAAAACTTTGATTTAAAAGGTTCTAACGTAAAATGACAACATTTAAACCATAGAGACCAAAATGTAACTTTCATATAAAACCCAACCCCACCCCCCGTCGACCCAACATCTGGTCAACTCTCTAGCGAGCTCCGACGAGGTTAAATTCCTCAAAATTCAATAATTCAAGTCAAATTAACCGCTCCTTGTCAATCGTGCATCAGTTTCTAACATAATACCAGTTTTAATTGAATTAATTCGGTTGTTAAGGCTAGGTACTCGAAACTAAAATCTCGATTTAGAGCTTTAATTCGTTCGATATGAAACAGGACAAATTAGACCCATATATCAAGGGGAAAACCTTAGAATCGATCCATTTGAACTTTCAATATCACTATTCATCTGAGACACATACACACAATTTGAGCATTACCTTCACCCGAACCTTCAACCGAGTAAAGCATGACACTCTAAGCACTCTCAATCAAAATTGATAGAGGTCTATTAATAAAAAATACATTAGAAAGCTCCTTGTGCAGTCAATCGAATCAAATCATTAAAATCAAGTCGGTTCTTGAATAGTTGTAGCCGTAACCTACTCATCTTCATATATACATCAATTCATTCATAATAAAGTAAGTTATATATGTACATATACTCAGTTTTACATGGGGAATCAAAGTCTCATGTTTATCTCGGTAATCATCATCGTTTGGTTGTTCAATTTGGATCCAAATCGTTCTAGGGTTCATATGGAATTAGGAAAATAAGCAATTATGTTTTTAAAAATTTAAAGGGAGCTTTTAAACAAATTTAGGCACACATCCCGCTGGTAATAAGCCTTTGACATATGCATGAGGTTCAGAATTCAAACTCGAGCACCCTCAAAGGGTTTTTTTTACCTTTTCTTTTATAATTAAATTACCTAAATTAATATTATTCTATTAAAAATTAAAGTTAAATTATTTTGTTAATTACATTTATTCCAAAAATTATTAATTAATTTTGGAAATTTTTAAACATTATAATATTCTAATATTATTTAAAAACAAATAGTTTAATATTATAAAAACTATGACATAAGTTATTTAAAGGTTATCTTTTATTTACTTTATAAAATGATCTTTAAATCAAATAAGTTATTTTAATAATTATTTAAATAACTGATTATTAATTGATTAATTTGACCATGATTTTAAATAATTAATAATTAAATTAATTATTACTTTCCACACTTTAAGAATCAATCTTTATTTCATCAATTATTATAAACTAAATATTAAGTAAAATTTAATCATTCAATTTCACTAACGATTCACATTCATTTAAAATCGTAATTGTTTAATCAATTTATTCTATCTTTATGGAACCAAAATATAATTAGTTACATTATTGTATTTAACTTAATTATTAAAACCTCAAATTCTGATTGAACCCTAATCCATATTTAGTCGTTAATCTTACCTTTATTTAATCCTAAGACATCAAACCTTAGGTTGAATCGTGAAGGAATCATTGAAGAATCTTATTTTCTTATTATTATCTTAAGTGCATCTTATATCATATGAGTTTTCCATGCCATTTTTTACTTATTTCACATCTTTTGGGGTGAAACATATTAAGCTTACAACTTACACTTGTAAACATCTTAGAACTTATAATGCACGAACAATTTGTTTATAAACTTTGTCATGGTTATTTGAGATACTTGTGAGACTTATATGATAGTCCTCTTGTAAAAACAATCATTAACTATTACTAGCCTAGCGACATCATATATCTATGGCTTGACAATCCTATTTGGTACTAAAACCGAGGCTATTGCCGATGTAAGGATTCCTGAAGTCTGATGCAACCCAAACTGCCTAAGTGTTTCAGCAACATGCACTAAGTACTGAAGTGAGAATGCTTCGGAAGATTTACACACAAGCATTAGAAAATACTCTAAGTGTAATATCTTCCGAAGCCAGACCAATATCTTCCGAAGCCTAACATGAAGTCTTCCGAAGCTTGAAGAGACAAAGTCTTCCGAAGCTTCAACCTATGAAGACAGATTTTTCCGAAGACTTTTAGTACACATGCTTTATCTGATGTACTGTTCCATAAAGCACCTTTTCTGCTGCGTCTCTGATAGTCACCAACTTACAAGAGTTGGTGAAAAGGTTCATGCTTTTGGTAACTGTACATTGAGGTCTTGAGTCTGAAACTTCCACTTTATGTACTTTATCCTTTTTGTAATGTATAAGGATGTGAGCTATGGCATGTCATAGTCACAAGGTCAAAAGGCAGATATGCCTTTTGATCCTACAATTGATTTTGTTAGTGTCTAGTCAATTGTATCCAGCTGGCTTTCATAGTATAGCCGGCTGTAGTTGTAGTATAAGTATTCCAAGTTCTAGTATCTTTCTTAATGCTTTGTAACACTTGTAAAAGAACTTGAGAAAGCAATATACTGCTCCCTTGAAAATTATACTCTCTTGTTCTGTCTCTTGCTTTACTTGTGTTCTCTGCATCACCTTTTTTA